>SKCR01030401.1:0-31645 GCA_019454045.1 Zanthoxylum bungeanum | reverse complement strand
TCATTAAGTTTAATTTCTAATTATGGCTACCCCCGCCCAACAGGTAAATGTCTATCATGTAAGGAAATCTATTAAAAGGTTATCTTCCTCAAGGAAGATCGTGAGCTATTAAGTCTAAGGCTGAAAGCTAAAATTCCTTTGTCAAGTTTATTTTAGATTTACCAGATCAATCTTATTAGTGGCCAATTAACAAGACGCATTAAGCTTAAGACTTAATAAGTAAACCTTTAAATTACCCAAACTATAAAATAACCCCTTATAAACCAGTGATATTAGAATTCATCACAACCCTAGATAACTAACTTAGTTATGACACATAACTAGGGCTAGTAAAAACTTAAATAAAATAAAAGACATAAAGTAAAATGCTGAAAAGTAAATTACTGAAAAGTAAATGACAAAAAGTAAATGCTGAAAGTAAATACTGAAAATTAAATGCTGAAAAGTAAATGTTGAATGTAAATTACTGAAAAGTAAATTCTGAAAGTAAATTGCTGAAAAGTAATGCTGAAAGTAAATTGCTGAAAAGTAAATAAAGTAAAAGTAAAATAAAAGAAAATGTTGAGGTTAAAGGGTCCACTTTTATTATTTCTATTTTAGATATCTCTCTTAATATAATATATTAACTTTACATCATAATTACCAACCAGCCATATAGGCGGTGTCCAGATTAAGTCAAATTAATAATTAATTACCAACTGACCAATCAGGCGGTATCCAGTTTAGTCAGGTTAAAACCAATTTAAATAATTACCAACCGACCAATATGGCGGTATCCTCGTTAAGTCAGATTTTAACTAGTTTATATATTATAGTTAAGGGAGATTAATCTAAATATTAGTAATAAAAGTTTTACCTTTTACCCCAGCAAAAGAGAGTTACCTCTTCAGTACTGAAAAGTAAAAATTGACAATTAAAGAAAGAAAAGTATTGTGCGTAAAAGTAAATCGCGGAAAGTAAAAACTGAAAAGTAATGAAAAGAAAGTGCGAAAGCGGAAATTAATTACTGAATCTTCCAAAAGTAGGTTTAAGGAAATTCAATATTAGGAAACTATATAGGGTTGTGAATATTTCTAATATCTTTTAAGAGATGAAATGGTTATTTCATGGTTGTGTAATAAATCGGTTTACTAACTTGGAATGCTAAATTATGCAAAAGCCTCTGTCGATGGTCAGACGCAAATACCCAGTTTAACCCAATTGAACTATATGTCTATGTCAACCAAATTATCTGGATTCATTAAGTTTAAGTTCCAATTATGGCTACCCTCGCCCGACAGGTATATGTCTATCCTGTAAGGAAATCTATTAAAGGGTTATCTATCCTCAAGAAGATCGTGGGCTATTAAGTTTAAGGCTGAAACCTAAAATTCCTTTGTCAAGTTTATTTTAGATTTACCACATCAATCTTATTGGTGATCAGACAACAAGAAGCATTAAGCTTAAGACTTAATATGTAAACCATTAAATTACCCAAACTATAAAATAAACCCTTATAAACCGGTGATATTAGAATTCATCACAACCCCAGATAACTAACTTAGTTACGACACATAAATAGGGCTAGTAAAAACTTAAAAGTAAAAGACATAAAGTAAAATGCTGAAAAGTAATTGCGGTAAAGTAAAAGCTGAAAAGTAAATTACAATAAAATAAAATGCTAAGGTAAAATGATCAACTTTTACTATTTACTATTTAGATATCTCCTTTAATATAATATATTAACTTGTGATTATTTTACCAAACAGCCATATAGGCGGTAACCTGATTAAGTCAAATTAAGTCCAACCAGCCATAAAGGCGGTACAAAAATAAATCTGCCATATAGGCAGTAAGAAAATTTAATTACCAACCGACCAATCTGGCGGTATCCTTGCTTAGTCAGGTTTAAACCAGATTAAAATGAATTACCAACCGACCAATATAGCGGTATCCTCATTAAGTCAATATTTTAAATAGTGAATATATTATATTTAAGTGAGATTAATCAAAATAGTAATAGTAAAAGAATTATCTTTCACCCTAGCAGGGAGAAGTTAACTCCTCATGTTGAATAGTAAAAACTTTAAAAGTAAAAAAAAGTAATTACTATTATTACATAACGTAATTAAAATTAAATACAAAACTAAAATTTAAAAGAAACTAGATAGAAAACTCCCTATTTACATCAGAGAAATTAGAAAGGAAGGTACATATGAAACTGAAATTTCGAGCTCTATTTATAGGTGTCAGTAGGGTGTCCGCGTCGCGACGCTCGTGATTGTCGACGTGGCAGCTTCTAGTTCATCGAGTGGGATTCTAGATAAGATGATAAGGTGACACGTGGCAAGGCGGCTGAGAACTCAATGATTACGACACGTGGCGCTCGTGATTGGCTGATTTCAGATTCTTTTCTGCCACTTGTCAATTCGGATAAATGAGTCAATAATTGAGTTGACCCTGGCACTGATGTGGCGATGATGTGGAACTGACATGGCGACACGTGACGAAAGTGACTATCGGCACCATAGAATGATAACACGTGGCATGCTGTGATTGGTTGATGATGACATGGCGATGATGTGGCATATTGACTTGGTCAACTGGTGATGTGGCAGACACGTGGAGTGACACATGGCGATGTGGCATGGCACATGTTAGCAGATCGGCTGTGATGGTGAAACGTGGCACGGCGCATGTTAGCAAAGTCAAACTTCTCAGATTCTGACTTGTGGACCCGGCGCACGTTAGCAAGTCTTGGTGCATGTCAGGCGTCGCGACGCGCCCAAATTTCCAAAATGCCCTTTTGTCCAATTTTCACTGTTTTGGCCCAAATCACCTCCAAAGAGTCCTGAAAATTTATTTATCTACAAAATAACACAAAACACATCAAAATATTCACAAAACTCAAGAAACTATACAAAATATTAAGTTAAATATGTGGGAAATAGTGATATAATTACCACTCATCACACCCCCAAACCTAACATTTTGCTAGTCCTCGAGCAAAACATAGAATAAAATAACATAAACATCTTTAAAATAAAATTTAACTAAGCCACTTTCGTAGGGATCACGGTTGCATTTAGCGTATGCAACAAGCCTTTAAACACCTAGGTGTCCCTAGTGGACGAGTTGTAGTCTCGTGAGGGTTTATAGCAAAGATACCCACAAACATTTTACAAAAGTAAAAAAGTAGTGTAACTAATGCACACAAAAACAAAAAGACAAGAGAACAGATAATAAAGAAGTTAGTGACTAATCAGGTGAAACTTCTACTCCAAGTTATTTTCTTTCATTCTAAATTACCGAATAAGTAAATTCTCTTATTATATTTACCATTCTCCATATAAACAACCGAAAAAATATGAAACAAGTGCAGTTGATAAGAGAGTAATATTTTTATCCTAAAGGTTTATCAGAATTCACACCTTTTTGTAGCAATGGAATAATTTTTCTAATTTTTTCTGATTTTTTCTTTGATTTTTGATTTTTTTATTTATATACAATATCTTCCATCTATGTAGCGAGTGTTTGGTCGGTGACTCCCAAACCAGTTGGCTTTAGGGCACCAGGTGTTAAGACACCCCTACAGACTTAATTACTCAGACTTCAGATATATATATTTTTGCAGCATCTTTGATCCATGTAGCGGGCTTTAGGGCACTAGGTGTTAAAACACCCTTACAGACTTAATAACTCGGATCTCAAATGTTTTTTTTTTACTCCATCACTTTTTGAGATGCTTCCTTCAATTAAACTAGAGCACTGAATATTACAAAATTTTCAATTTTAGCTCATGTCCGTATGTTACAATGCATGTTGATAATATCTGCTAACTGAGCATATGAAGATCCATTTTAGTCAGTTTTATGGAGAATTTACAAATTAAATAATTTAAAATGAAATAAACAAAAATTAACTTATTTCAAAAAATGTTTTGAGATACGTCTCAGGAGTGGAAATTCCTTACACAGCTATCTCTTACTAATTTCACCTTTTTAGTCAAAATAAAAACACAAAAACAAAAAAAATTTTTGTAATTTTTGAAAATTTTTAAATTTTGTTTGTATTTTTCGAAAAATTTTGGACTAAAAATAAAAACAACACACAAACTAAAAATAAGGTACTGATCAACTAATTCCCTCCCCCAAACTTAAATGATACATTGTCCCCAATGTCTTAAACATTAGAATAAGAGTTTAGAAGATAATACTTGGTTAGCTGAAATTCTACAGGGAATTAAAGGTTAAGATCAAGATTAATCCGATGCCTCTTATCACGATCGTTCTCGGACCAATTTATCTTTGAAATGATAGGGTCAACTTGTTGTTCATAGGCTAAGAGTTGGTCTATTAGATCCGGAGCAGTTCTGGCAGTATAGAGGAGTTCTTTCATAGGTTTTGACACGAACCCATTTCTCCGAGCATCATCAAGAAACACACAAAGAAAATCATAAAATCCTTCAACGTTGTACAGTCCAAGCGGTTTCTGGTGTATGTTCAGGTTCGCCCAAGATAACACTCTAAAAATTTCCTCCAATATGCCCAAGCCACTTGGCAAAGCTATAAAAGCATCAGCACGGTTAATCATTTCTACCAGTAGTTCAGACATACCTGACACGATTAACATTTCGTTTGATGGTTCAATAAGATTTGTCTCTGCCAAAGGTTTTGGGATGATTCCCAAAACGTGACTTCCTTCTTCCTGTATGGCCTTTGAAACGATCCCCATTAGTCCAATATTGCCTCCGCCATATACTAAGTGCATATTCCTTGCAGCTAAGACTCGACCCAATTCCTGTGCTGCTTCTACGTATTGTGGCTTAACACCAACACTAGTACCGCAAAACACACAGATGTTTTCAACTCGTCTTCTTGAAGTGGCTTCCATGTTTTACTTTGGATGTCTTCAAAAGTGCAATGATGAGTTGAATTTATAACACCTGAAAAAGGGTGAGTAAAATAATAACACTAGTACCTACCAAATGACAATTATTAGTTAACAGTAAAATAAATCGTGATAGTAAAAAAGGTCTGGATCCTGTCGGAGAAAATAAAAGAAAAAAACAAAACAAATTACAATTATCAGGAAAAGACAAAGAGATATAATATTTACACGAAAAGTAGCGGCTTGATTGACGTTTATGCGTCAGAGACAAGCTTCTCATCCAATTTTCTTATAAATTGACAAACAGGGTCTTTTTGAGTCAGATTCCCGAGACTTAGCTGTTGTCTTTCTTTTTGAAATTGTGTATATAACACACGAATTTCGTGATACACATATCCACTGGGATGCGTCTCAAGAGTTTTAGATATATCATCCAAAGACTCCTTACTCAAGCCATCCCTAATGAAATTAATCTTATCTTCGCGGTTATCAGACATCATTCCTCAAGAACGACAACGAGTATCACAAAATATACGAGCACATTTATAACAAACACATATTATTTTGGCTCTTCTCTTTTTAGCATAGATGCTATTCCTAAACCAGGCAGATGTGAAATAAAAGAATCAGAAGACTCACCTGCCAATCGGACCCGTGCTTCAATAATCCAACGAATGTCAGAAGGAATACCTTTGATCATTAGTAACCTTATCCGTTCCAAGTGAGCTTTGTAGACTTTCATCAGAGATTTTTGAGGGAGAGAAGGAAATTGCTTGCGAAGATTTGCGAGAGCTTCTTCCATCGTGAAATGACTTTACTTGTAAAAATGAAACACACAAAAATAAAACACACCGGATCACAATATATACACAAATTGCATAGGTTGCCTCCCTGCGAGCGCTAAGTTTAAAGTCAGCTAGACGTGACTTCTCGAACGTTAGACTGGATCTGAAAGTGTGACACTTTCTTTTTATCGCTCAAACGATTCTCCCCAGTAGTGTTTGACATGCTGACTGTTAACCTTGAATGTTTCGTTGGTGTTGGGATCCAGTAACTCAACAGCTCCATATGGTAAAACCTGTGTGATCACAAATGGACCTGACTACCTTAATTTCAACTTTCCCGGGAAAGGTTTCAACTGTGAATTGTACAACAACACTTGCTGCCTTGGTTCCAAGTGTCTGTGCACTATTTTTTGATCATGCCATTTCTTGGTATTTTCTTTGTACAATCTGGCATTCTTATAAGCCTGTAAGCGAAATTCCTCCAATTCGTTGAGTTGGTGAAGTCGTTTCTCTCCTGCTGATTGTGAATCAAGATTCAACTTCTTCAGTGCCCAGTACGCCTTGTGTTCAAGCTCAACTGGCAGATGGCACGCTTTTCCAAACACCAATCGATATGGGGATATACCAATGGGTGTCTTGTAAGCTGTTCGGTAGGCCCATAATGCATCATCTAGTTTTGTAGACCAATCTTTCCTTGTTGATCCAACAGTTCTCTCCAAGATTCTTTTGATTTCTCTATTTGAAAACTCAACATGTCCATTTGACTGTGTATGGTAAGCAGTGGCAACCTTGTGAGTAACTTCGTATTTGGATATGAGTGCATCAAAGTATCTGTTATAGAAATGTGAGCCACCATCACTGATAATTGCCCGAGGTGTTCTGAACCGAGTGAAAATTTTTTTTTCAGGAATTTGATCACCACTTTTGAATCATTGGATGGTAGTGCAATTACTTCAACCCATCTGGAGACGTAGTCTACAGCAACCAAGATGTACAGGTTTCCAAAATGATGAACAAAGGGTCCCATGAATTCTATACCCCACACATCGAATATCTCCACTTCCAGAATGTTTTGGAACGGTCCTTCATTTCTCATTGAAATATTCCCCATTCTCTGGCACCTGTCACATTGAAGAGCAAAAGATAAGCATCTTTAAAAAAAGTGGTCCAGAACAAACCTGATTGTAGGACTTTGGCTGCAGTTTTATTTCCACTGAAGTGTTCGCCATATGGTGATGAATGACAGTGCTGCAAATACTGTTGACTTCCTCTTGTGGAACACACCGTCTCAATAATTGATCAGCACACCGTTTGAACAGGTACGGCTCATCCCAAGACATAGTGCTTGACTTCTTTGAAGAATTTCTTCCGTTGCTGAGTGTCCATTCCAATGGCCATTTTCCTGACATAATGTAGTTGACATAGTCAGCATACCAAGGGCCATCTTGCTGTTTACTGTTCATATGGAAAAGTTTCTTTGATTAACAGATCTTTGCCAGCTGTTTCTCCATTCTCGAGCCTTGATAGATGATATGCCACTTCGTTTTCTGTCCCTTTCCTGTCTTTGATCTCCACGTCAAATTCTTGTAGAAGAAGTATCCAACGGATCAATCTGGGTTTGGCATCTTTCTTCGTGATCAGATATTTGATTACTGAATGATCTGTGTAGACCACCACTTTGTGACCCATCAGATAGGAGCGGAATTTGTCAAAAGCGTATACAATTGCGAGCAACTCCTTTTCAGTGGTTGTGTAGTTGAGTTGAGCTTCATTCAACGTTCTGCTGGAGTAGTAAATGGTGTGGAAAATTTTTGCTTTGCGTTGTCCCAAAACTGCACCTACAACAAAATCACTAACATCGCACATTACTTCAAATGGAAGGGTCCAGTCTGGTGCTACAATGATGGGGGCAGAAATCAGCTTTTATTTTAAGATCTCAAAAGCTTCCTGGTATTATTTGGTGAAGTTGAAAGGCACATCCTTCTCCAGAAGATTGAAAAGAGGTTTAGCAATCTTGGAAAAGTCTTTGAAAAATCTCCTGTAAAAACCTGCATGTCCAAGAAAACTCCAATCCCTTTTACAGATGTCGGCGGAGGTAGTTTTTCAATTGTTTCAACCTTTTCTTTCTACTACCTCGATTCGTTTTTGTGAGATCTGGTGTCCAAGAACAATGCCCTCCTATACCATGAAATGACATTTCTCCCAATTGAGCACCAGGTTTGTATCTTTGCACCTTTGTAGCACATGTTCCGAATTTTGCAAGCAGTGGTCAAATGAGTCTCCAAACACAGAAAGTCATCCATGAAAACCTCTATGCTCTGCTCCAACATGTCTGAGAAGATGGCCATCATGCAACGCTGAAATGTAGCGGGGGCATTACATAATCCAAATGGCATTCTGCGGAAAGCAAAAGTATCATAGAGACATGTAAATATAGTTTTCTCCTGATCTTCTGGTGCGATGGCAATCTGATTTTACCCTGAATATCCATCCATAATACAATAGAACTCATGTCCCGCCAGTCTGTCTAACATCTGATCAATGAATGGTAGCGGAAAATGGTCATTTTGTGTTGCTTTGTTCATCTTTCGGTAGTCCATGCATACTCTCCATCCAGTCACCATTCTGGTTGGGATTAGCTCATTCTTTTCGTTGGTAACCAGAATGATTCCTCCTTTCTTCAGCACAGACTGTGTAGGACTCACCCAAGTACTATCTGAGATGGGATAAATGATGCCAACATCCAACCATTTGATGATTTCTTTCTTTACGACCTCCTTCATTATTGGATTGAGTCTCCGTTGATGTTTCACTGTGGGTTTGTACTCATCATTCATCAGAATCTTGTGCATGCAAAATGATGGACTAATGCCTCGAATGTCTGTTATAGTCCAACCAATGGCTCTTTTGTGCTCTTATAATACTCTCAATAACTTTTCTTCCTGCTCCAATGTTATTGAAGAAGAAATAATAACAGGTAATTCAGAAGAGTTTCCAAGAAATGCATACTTGAGATGGCTCGGAAGTAACTTCAGCTCCAACTGTGGTGGTTCTTCAATCGAAGGCTTGATTCGATCTTTCTTTGGCAGTTCATCAGGCTTTCCACTTGTGGTGTCGCTTTGAATTGGAATGGTTTGTCAAGGTAGTTGATACATTCCAGGATTTCAGCATCTAGCTCGCTGTCAGTCATGTTGGTGATGCAAGCTTCAAGTGTATCCGTGGGATTTAGCTCAGTATCCTGAACGATACTATCAACAACATCAACTCTGAAGCATTCTTCTTTCTTTTCATCACTCGAGAATTTCATGGCTTTGAAAAAATTAAAGGTAACTTCTTGGTCCTGCACTTTCATGGTTAGTTCTCCTTTTTGTACATCAATCACAGTTCGTCCTGTCCCCAAGAATGGTATTCCAAGGATGATAGACACATCTTTGTCTTCTTCCATGTCAAGGATAATGAAATCTGCTGGAAGAATGAGTTTGTCGACTTTGACCAGCACATCTTCAACAACACCTCTTGGAAATGCTAGTGTTCGATCAGCAAGTTGCAACGAGATTGAGGTAGGCATTGCTTCTCCAATTTGCAGTTTCCATGTAAATAGAAAAAGGCATCAAGTTAACACTAGCTCCTAAATCACATAAAGCCTTACCGATGTAATGTTCTCCAATGGTGCATGAGACAGTGAAACTGCCAAGATCTTTCCACTTCGGGGGAATTTTCCTCTGAATGATGGCACTACATTCTTCCATCAATGCTACTGTCTCGTAATCTCCCAATCTTCATTTTCGTGAAAGAATGTCTTTCATGAATTTTACATAGCTGGGCATTTCTTCCAAGGCTTCTACAAATGGAATGTTGATGTGCAGCTTTTTGAACACCTCCAGGAAACAAGCAAACGACTTGTCCAGTTTGTTTTTCTGAAGAGGCTGAGGAAAAGGTGGAGGTCGAGTGATCTGTTCTTTTTCCTTTGCTTCTTTTTCCTCCGTCTGTTACCCTGTTTCTTTTGAAACTTCCTCAATTGTTGCCTTGATTCCAACATTTCTGTTGATTCCAGTACCGCTTTTCAAGGTGATGGCTTGACATTGCTCCTTCCCTCAATTCCTTGGATTGGGTTCTGTGTTGCTGGGAAGATTACCTGGCGGTCTGTAACTTTGAGCATTGGCCAGTTGTCCGATTTGATTCTCCAGTGCTTTGATGGAAGCAGATTGGCTCTGAAAGATAACATCATATACTGCTTGTTTCTTTTTGAATATCTCTGCAATCCATTCTTTCATTTCTGGTTCTTTTTCATGTTTCTGGCCTTTGTTCTGTTGTTGAAATCCTGGCGGTGGATAGTTCTGTTGTTAGAATCCAGGCGGTGGATTGTTCTTTTATCCTGAATTGTTGCTCCATGAAAAATTGGGATGATTCCTCCACCCTGGGTTGTAGGTGTTGGAATATGGATTGTTCCCCTGTCTGTTGAGATTGTTGACATAATTCACCGTCTCTTCAAGTTGGTTTGGTTCTGGTGCTCCTCCATATGGTGTGACTTGTGGATCCAGTGTTGAGAGTCTCCATGAATTTGCATATCTGATCCAGCTTGGCATTGACTGCTGTATTGGCTCCACTTTCATAAATTCCTGTAATTCTTTGGATCATGCTCCTTCTGTTGGCCACAAGAATGTTGTTGGCCATTTCTTCGATTAGGTCCCAGGCTTGATCTTCTCCTTTGCCATTAAAGCTCCTCTAACAGCAGCATCGATTATGGTTCTCATCAGTCCAGAAAGTCCATTATAGAAGGTTTGGACTTGAAGCCATTTTGGAATCTCATGGTGAGGATATTTCCGGAGCAAATCTTTGTATCTTTCTCAAGCTTCGTAGAGAGTTTCTGAGTCTTGTTGCATAAAGGATGTGATGTCATTCCTCAACTTTCCATTTATGGCTGGTAGAAAGTACTTTGCAAGAAATGTGGTGGCTAAAATGTTCCAAGTTGTGATGGAACCTGCTGGTAGTGAATGTAGCCAAGCTTTAGCTCTGTCCTTCAAGGAGTATGGGAAATACGCACTCTCATTGCTTCTTCAACTTCTTGGTTGTAATTGAAAGTGCGCCAAACTTCCAGGAAGGTGTTTGATGTGGGCATTAGGATCTTCAGTTGCATTCCCCCCAACTGAACTGACTGCTGAATCATCTGAATGCATGTTTTGATGTGTCACCTGCATTTGCTGGTAAGAGATGAAGTACAATATATGAATGAGTCTGTCAACCACCGGAATAGTTCTGTCTCGAATGGGAATTGGTGGTGCAACCTCCAAAGGTTCAGGTTCCATGTTGACTAAAGCTTCTTGGACTTCTCGCCTTTCCTTCTCAACTGTCTGATGGTTCTTTCAATTTCCGGGTCAAGCGGTCGGAGTTCAAAGTTTCTGGTTCATCTTATGAAGTTTCTGAGAACCTGAAACACAAGAAAAAAAAATAATAAGTAAAAAGAAATTAGATACTGATGAGTGGTATTTATATCACTATTTCCCACTCATTTAATAATATTTTGAATAGTTTCTTGAGTTTTGTGAACGTTTTGATGTGTTTTATTGTTATTTTGCAGATAAATAAAGTTTGGACAGCACTGGAGGCAATTTGGGGCAAAACGGACAAAAATGCGTCAACAGGGATATTTTCGTCTTTTAAGCGTCGCGACACTGAAACACTGCGCGCCGCGCCGCGACGCCCAGCGTGAGCCGAATCTGCTAACATGCGCATGGTCAACGGTCAACAATTTGAGAAGTTTTGACTTTGCTAAAATGCGCCGTGACACGTGTCACCATCACAGCCGATCTGCTAACATGCGCCGTGCCACGTGTCATCATCATATGCTGCCGACACTCAGACTTGACACGTGTCGCCTCGTCATCAGCCACATCATCGGTCAACAAGTCAACCTTGCCACGTGTCATGCCATATCATCGTCCACGTCAGCAGGTCAACCGAGTCAACTTGCCATGTCAGCCTCAGCCAATCAGAACTTGACAAGTGTCGCCACGTGTCGCAATCCTATTGTGCCGACAAGTGAACAGTCAGCCGCCACGCCACGTCATGCCACGTCAGCGCCACGTCATCGTCATGTCAGCATGACGTCATCACATCATTGAGTCTTAGCCGCCTTGACACGTGTCGCATGTACAGTCAGCCGCCTTGATGACGTGTCGCCTTCTCATTGTGCCACGTCGATGAATCCAGCGTCGCGACGCTGCGAACCTTGGCGTCGCGACGCTGGAATAGTGAAAATTATTTCTATATATACTGCGCGAAATTTCAGAATTTTGTACACACCTCTCTCTCTCTTAATTTCTCTCTCTAGAATTTTTATTTTTTTTATTTTTTTTATTTTTAGTTTTGTAAATAATTTAATTACTTTTGTAATAATAGTAATTTAATTTTACTTTTTACTTTTACAGTTTTTACTATTCACCATGTTGAAGTAACTTTTTCAGCTAGGGTGAAAGGTAATTCTTTTACTGTTACAATTTAGATTAATCTCCCTTAAAAATAATATATTAACTATTTAAAATATTGACTTAATAAGGGATACCGCTATATGGGTCGGTTGGTATTTAATTTTAATCTGGTTTAAACCTGACTAATCACGGATACCGCCAGACTGGTCGGTTGGTAATATTATCCAAGTTTATATATTTTTTATGGGAGATATCTAAATTAGTAGTAGTAAAAGTAATTCCTTTTACCTTAGCATTTTATTTTATTGTATTTTACTTTTCAGCATTTTTACTTTATGTCTTTTACTTTTATGATTTACTAGTCCTAATTATGTGTTAGTTTTCTGAGGTTGTGATGACTTTTAATATTACCGGTTTATAAGGGATTATTTTATAGTTTGGGTAATTTAAAGGTTTATTTATTAAGTCTTAAGCTTAATGCTTCTTGTTGTCTGATCACCAATAAGATTGATATGGTATCTCTAAAATGAACTAGACATAGGGATTTTAGATTTCAGCCTTAGACTTAATAGCCCACGATCTTCCTTGAGGATAGATAACCCTTTAATAGATTTCCTTACAGGATAGGAATATACCTGTCGGGCGGGGGTAGCCATAATTGGAACTTAACCTTAATGAATCCAGATAATTTGGTTGACATAGACATATGGTTCAATTGGGTTAAACTGGGTATTTGTGTCTGACCATCGACAGAGGCTTACACATAATTAGTGTTCCAGGTTAATAAATCAATATATTACCAACTTTAAGATAACCACTTCATCTTTAAAATGATATTAAAAGAAATCACAACCCTAGATCTTTGTGTATTTTGTTATTTTCCTTAGTATTTCTTTTATCTTTTTATTATTTATTTATAACCACTTTCAACCAATCAAACAATCATTCTCTTCTCCCTATAATTAGATATTTGTAAATAAATAGATTCAACAATTAATAACAACAGTAGGAATTAAGTCATCGTGGGATCGATATTTTTATACTACTTGAACGATACGTGCGCTTGCGTTATACGTGTGTGTTTACGCCGGTCAAGTTTTTGGCGCCGTTGCCGAGGACTTATTTTTCTTGAGTTGTTAATTTTGAAGCTATCTAATTTACTTGTATCTAATTTTCTTTATTTTTATCTGTAATTTTTATTTCTTTCTTTTGATTTCAGGTGACTTAAAAATGGAACACTACTGGGAGATTGAGAGACTACGTGCTTTACAAGATACACCCCAAATCTGGGAGCAACAGTCCGGTTTTCTGAGGCCTGTTGTCGAGCCCAATGATTATCACTGGATGCTAGAACCAAGCAACACTACATTTGCTCAACAGAACTCAATGTGGAGATGTGATATATGTAATGGTGACCACCCAAGCGATTATTGCGAATACAACTACCATCCAGGGTGGCAGAACTATCAAGATCCTTCATGGTACGAAGAACCATCACATTTCACACAGACCACATTTTTCATCTTATCCACCATCTTCATTCGATCCTTATCAAGAACCAGAACCATCAGAGGAAGATCAAATGATTCACATGTTCAAAGAACAGACAGCTCAATTTGATGCACAATTTCAGAGTCAAACAGAATCCATACAGAGAATGACAGATCAAATCAGACAATTCACAGAAAACCAGAACTATATACCTCAAGAATCATTTTCAGATGACACTGATGAAGCCTTCGAATACCAATCATTTCACAATGACACTTCAACAGAGGAGGAGGCTGAGCAGTATCAACAACCAGATGTATCAGTTCAGGAACTTGAACCGGCAAAGTCTCGATTTGATTTCTATTATTCAGATTCTGACGAGGATGAAGCTGAAACATTTGTACCAACTGCATCAAAAATTGAGGATGGAATTCTGTATCCTCAAAATGAAGATCTTGGAGAATGTTTTTCACAAATGTTTGAAGAAGATCAACTTGAGCCAATCAATTCACCCGAATCAGAGGATGAAGACCTAATGTCTGACTCATCTTTTCATCCTCAGGTGGAACAAGAAGCAGAGCAAATGGAGGAGCAAATGTCTGAACTTAAAAAAGATCCAGAGCATTCAGGAAAAACATCGCTGTTTTGGGGAGTACAAAACAAAGATATCACCCAGAAGCTTGACAGAATGGAATTTCCATTCCAAGTCAAGCACCATACGAGACCTCCTAATTTTCTTTCTTTCTTTGCAGGAACCACTGTAACAACAATGAGCAAAAAGGTGGTACGAGCACTGAATGAGACAAAATATTTTTTGCCACTTTACCGTTGGAAGAGACCTTTCAAAAGCAACGCTCACGGGATTGTCTTTAATCGGACATCCAAAACGACATTGAAACCTCCTTGATAAATAGATTTCAGTCACGTCTGGCTGAAGACGAAAAATTTAGCGCTAGCAGGGAGGCAACCCATGCAATTTGTTGTAATTTATTTTTCATATTTTGTGTGAACTTTTTAATTTTGTGTGTTAGTTTTGCAGGAAAAATAAAAAACGGAATTTTTCAGAACAAGAAAGGCAGTGCAAGCGAGATTTTCAAAATAAAAATTTGACAAAATCACGAAGATACAAAGTCAATCCAGAAGAGACGGCTGAGTAAGGAGTCACCTCTTGAGAGGCATCCCTATGGATTTATCCGTCACAAGACATGATTTTGCCAAAAAAAAAAAAAAAAAAAAAAAAAAAAAAAAAAAATATTTCAGCGTCGCGACGCTGCCTCTAAATCACAGAACATAAGCAGGGCGCTGGCAACATCTTGTCACTCTACTTCTTCTTCTTCCTCAAACATCAAACACCTCAGCCGCAACCTTCACCAAGACTGCAACCATCTCACCAGAACCACCACCACCTCCAACCGTGAGCAAACCAATCACCACCACCACGCACGACCCAGCCATTGCCGAGATCTACCAGAAAACCCATATTTGCCACCATCGAGACAAACCGAGATCCACACCGTGAGCAGCAACCAAGAACCAGCTTCGCCGAATCCACCAAAACTCAGCAGCCACCGAGGCCGTGACCGAGCCCTTTCCTCGCCGAGTCAAAACCGATCTTCATCAACCACTCACGACCGAACAAAACCGAAACAGAGCCATGTCCAGCCACCATCGCCGAGAGATCCACCAGCTGAGACACCAAAGCCGCGAACCCACCACTGCCAAGTCCACAACCGAGAGTCACCAGAAGCCAACCCACTGCCGATACACCCACCTTTGCCGAACCCTTACCAAAACCGAGCCTCACCGGAGCTACCACTGCCACCACACAGCAACCGAAACCGAGCCTCAACAAATCAACACAAATCCAAACCGATCTGTATCCTTCACTGCCAAAATCAAAATTAACGGTAATGATTTGATAAAAATTTGATTTGGTAATTGGGTAAATTGAAAATTGAATTGTGTGTGTGGGTTTGATTTGGGAATTTTGAATTACGAAGGGTTGGATTGTGGATTAATTTGATTCGTAGATTGTGGGGGCGAAGAGTTGAATTGGGGTGTTTGTGGCATTTGATAGATTTAGGTTGTGTTGGATAATCAAAAATTCAAGGGAGACTCTGTCGAATTTTTCTGAAAAATACCAAAGTTGGGATTTAATTGGTGATAATTTTTTAGGGTGAATTTTGGGGAAATTTTGAGTTTTTAGAGGTGATTCTGCCAAAATTTTTAATGAAAAATGGTCAAATAGCAATTGTGGTAAGAACCGTAATTTGGGCATAAATCTTAATCGGTAATTTTTCCTGTAAAATTTCAGCTGATCAGGTATTACCTTCTAACTCTTCTTCTACTGTTTAAGACATTGGGGACAATGTCTCATTTAGGTTTGGGGGAGGGAATTAGTTGATTAATACCTTGTTTTTAGTTTGTATGTTGTTTTTATTTTTAGTCCAAATTTTTCGAAAAATACAAAAAAAAATTGAAAAATTTTCAAAAATTACAAAAATATTTTGCATTTTTTGTGTTTTTATTTTGACTAAAAAGGTGGAATTGGTAAGAGATAGCCGAGTAAGAATTTCCCTCCTGAGACGTATCTCAAACCTATTTCGAAATAAGTTAATTTTTGTTTATTTCATTTTGAATTATTTAATTTGTGAATTCTCCATAAATCTGACTAAAATGAATCTTCTTATGTTCAGTTGACAGGTATTATGAACTTACATGGAAACATACGGACATGAGCTAAAATTGAAAAGTTTGTAATATTCCGTGCTATAGTTTAATTGGAGGAAGCATCTCAAATAGTGATGGAGTAAAAAAAAAAAAAATAAAAAAAAAAAAAAAAACGTCCGAGATCCGAGTTATTAAGTCTGTAAGGGTATTTTAATACCTAGTGCCCTAAAACCAACTGGTTTGGGAGTCATTGGCCCAAAGCTCGTTACATGGATCGAAGATGCTGCAAAAATATAAATATCTGAAGTCTGAGTAATTAAGTTCGTAGGGGTGTCTTAACACCTGGTGCCCTAAAGCCAACTGGTTTGGGAGCCACCGACCCAACACTCGCTACATAGACGGAAGGTATTGTATATAAATAAAAAAATAGAGAAAAAAAAAATCAAAGAAAAAAATCAGAAAAATCAGAAAAATTATTCCATTGCTACAAAAAGGTGTGAAATCTGATAGAACTTTAGGACAAAAATATTACTCTCTTATCAACTGCACTTATGACTGTTGTGGGCAAAAATGAGTTGATTAATATTTTGTTGGATGTGTATATGGAGAATGGTAAAAAAATAATCGGAGAATTTACTTATTCGGTAATTTAGAAAGAAACAAAACAACTAATAACTTGGAATAAAATTTTCACCTGATTAGTCACTAACTTCTTTATTCTCTTTTCGCTTGTCTTTTTGCTTTTGTGTGCATTAGTTTTAATACCTTTTTACTTTTGTAAAATGTTTGTGGGTATCATTGCTGTAAACCCTCACGAGACTACACTCGTCCACTAGGGACACCTAGGGGTTTAAAGGCTTGTTGCATTGCTAAATGCAACCGTGATCCCTACGAAAATGGCTTAGTTAAATTTTGTTATGTTATTTTATTTTGTATTTTGCTCGAGGACTAGCAAAATGTTAGGTTTGGGGGGTGTGATGATGAGTGGTATTTATATCACTATTTCCCACTCATTTAACTTAATATTTTGAATAGTTTCTTGAGTTTTGTGAACGTTTTGATGTGTTTTATTGTTATTTTGCAGATAAATAAAGTTTGGACAGCACTGGAGGCAATTTGGGGCAAAACCGGACAAAAATGCGTCAACAGGGATATTTTCATCTTTTACGCGTCGCGACTCTGAAACACTGGCGCGCCGCGACGCCCAGCGTGAGCCGAATCTGCTAACATGCGCATGGTCAACGGTCAACAATTTGAGAAGTTTTGACTTTGCTAAAATGCACCGTGACACGTGTCACCATCACAGCCGATCTGCTAACATGCGTCGTGCCACGTGTCATCATCATATGCTGCCGACACTCAGACTTGACACGTGTCGCCTCGTCATCAGCCACATCATCGGTCAACAAGTCAACCTTGCCACGTGTCATGCCACATCATCGTCCACGTCAGCAGGTCAACCGAGTCAACTTGCCATGTCAGCCTCAGCCAATCAGAACTTGACACGTGTCGCCACGTGTCGCAATCCTATTGTGCCGACAAGTGAACAGTCAGCCGCCACGCCACGTCATGCCACGTCAGCGCCACGTCATCGTCATGTCAGCATGACGTCATCACAATCATTGAGTCTTAGCCGCCTTGACACGTGTCGCATGTACAGTCAGCCGCCTTGATGACGTGTCGCCTTCTCATTGTGCCACGTCGATGAATCCAGCGTCGCGACGCTGGAACAGTGAAAATTATTTCTATAAATACTGCGCGAAATTTCAGAATTTTGTACACACCTCTCTCTCTCTTAATTTCTCTCTCTAGAGAGAGTTTCTCTCTCTAGAATTTTTATTTTTATTTTTTTTTGTTTTTTTATTTTTAGTTTGTAAATAATTTAATTACTTTTTGTAATAATAGTAATTTAATTTTTACTTTTTACTTTTTACAGTTTTTACTATTCACCATGTTGAAGTAACTTTTTCAGCTAGGGTGAAAGGTAATTCTTTTACTGTTACAATTTAGATTAATCTCCCTTAAAAATAATATTAACTATTTAAAATATTGACTTAATAAGGGATACCGCTATATTGGTCGGTTGGTAATTTAATTTTAATCTGGTTTAAACCTGACTAATCACGGATACCGCCAGACTGGTCGGTTGGTAATATTATCACAAGTTATATATTATTTTATGGAGATATCTAAATTAGTAGTAGTAAAAGTAATTCCTTTTACCTTAGCATTTTATTTTATTGTATTTTACTTTTCAGCATTTTTACTTTATGTCTTTTACTTTTATGAATTTACTAGTCCTAATTATGTGTTAGTTTTCTGAGGTTGTGATGACTTTTAATATCACCGGTTTATAAGGGATTATTTTATAGTTTGGGTAATTTAAGGGTTTATTTATTAAGTCTTAAGCTTAATGCTTCTTGTTGTCTGATCACCAATAAGATTGATATGGTAAATCTAAAATGAACTAGACATAGGGATTTTAGATTTCAGCCTTAGACTTAATAGCCACGATCTTCCTTGAGGATAAATAACCCTTTAATAGATTTCCTTACAGGATAGGAATATACCTGTCGGGCGGGGTAGCCATAATTGGAACTTAACCTTAATGAATCCAGATAATTTGGTTGACATAGACATATGGTTCAATGGGTTAAACTGGGTATTTGTGTCTGACCATCGACAGAGGCTTACACATAATTAGTGTTCCAGGTTAATAAATCAATATATTACCAACTTTAAGATAACCACTTCATCTTTAAAATGATATTAAAAGAAATCACAACCCTAGATCTTTGTGTTTTTGTTATTTTCCTTAGTATTTTCTTTTATCTTTTTATTATTTATTTATAACCACTTTCAACCAATCAAACAATCATTCTCTTCTCCCTATAATTAGATATTTGTAAATAAATAGATTCAACAATTAATAACAACAGTAGGAATTAAGTCCTCGTGGGATCGATATTTTTATACTACTTGAACGATACGTGCGCTTGCGTTATACGTGTGTGTTTACGCCGGTCAGATACATGTAAAGGTATCTAACCTCTAAACTAATAGTGAAAGATAAATAAGTCCTCGGCAACGGCGCCAAAAACTTGACAGGTGCTTACACACGCGTATAACGCAAGCGCATGTATCGTTCAAGTAGTATAAAAACTATCGATCCCACGAGGACTTAATACCTAAGCTATTAATTTTATGAGGTCAAATGATTACTAGTATCTAACAGGTTGATTGATTGATTTGAAATGGTGGTGATTCTAAATTTAAAAACAAGTAAATAAAATTGCACAAAAGTAGGTTTAAGAAACTTCAATATTATGAAACTATCTAGGGTTGTGAATCTTTCTAATATCTTTTAAAAGATGAAGTGGTTTTTTCATGGTTGTATAATAAATCGGTTTACTAACCTGGAACACTAAATTATGCAAAAGCCTCTGTCGAGGGTCAGACGCAAATACCAAGTTTAACCCAATTGAACTATATGTCTATGTCAACCAAATTATCTGGATTCATTAAGTTTAAGTTCCAATTATGGCTACCCCCGCCCGACAGGTATATTTTTATCCTTAAGGAAATCTATTAAAGGGTTATCTATCCTCAAGGAAGATCGTGGGCTATTAAGTCTAAGGTTGAAACCTAAGATTCCTTTGTCAAGTTTATTTTAGATTTACCACATCAATCTTATTGGTGATTAGACAACAAGAAGCATTAAGCTTAAGACTTAATAAGTAAACCTTTAAACTACCCAAACTATAAAATAACCCTTTATAAACCGGTGATATTAGAATTCATCACAACCCCAGATAACTAACTTAGTTACGACACATAACTAGGGCTAGTAAAAACTTAAAAGTAAAAGACATAAAGTAAAAATACTGAAAAGTAATTGCGGTAAGGTAAAGTAAAATCTGAAAATTAAATTACAATAAAATAAAATGCTAAGGTAAAAGGATCAACTTTTACTATTTACTATTTAGATATCTCCCTTAATATAATATATTAACTTGTGATTATTTTACCAACCAGCCATATAGGCGGTAACCTGATTAAGTCAAATTAAGTCCAACCAGCCACAAAAGCGGTAAAAAAATAAAGCTGCCATATCAGCGGTAAGAAAATTTAATTACCAACCGACCAATCTGGCGGTATCCTTGCTTAGTCAGATTTAAACTAGATTAAAATGAATTACCAACCGACCAATATAGCGGTATCCTCATTAAGTCAATATTTTAAATAGTGAATATATTCTATTTAAGGGAGATTAATCTAAATAGCAATAATAAAAGAATTACCTTTCACCCTAGCAGGGGGAAGTTACCTCCTCATGTTGAATAGTAAAAACTATAAAAGTAAAAAAAGTAAATTACTATTATTACAGAACGTAATTAAAATTAATTACAAAACTAAAATTTAAAAGAAACTAGATAGAAAACTCCCTATTTACATTAGAGAAATTAAAGAGGAAGGTACACATGAAACTGAAATTTCGAGCTCTATTTATATGTGTTAGTAGGGTGTCCGCGTCGCGACGCGCAGCTCGCGTCGCGATGCACGTGATTGTCGACGTGGAAACTTCTGGTTCGTGGTGTGAGATTCTGGATAAGGTGATAAGGTGACACGTGGCAAGACGGTTGGGAGATCAATGATTGCGACACGTGGCGGCTCGTGATTGTTGATTTCAGATTCTTATCTGCCATGTGTCAATTCGGATAAATGAGTCAATAATTGAGCTGACGTGGCGATGATGTGGCACTAACGTGGCGAAACATGGCGAAGTGACTGTCGGCACCATAGAATGATGACACGTGGCACGCTGTGATTGGTTGATGATGTTGTGGCGATGATGTGGCATGTTGACTTGGTCAACTGGTGATGTGGACGATGACGTGGTGGACACGTGGCGATGGCGACTGTTGGCACCGTATGATCATGACACTGGCACAGCGCACGTTAACAGATCGGCTGTGATGGTGACACATGGCACGGAGCACGTTAGCAAAGTCAAACTTCTCAGATTCTGACTTGTGGACCCGGCGCACGTGAGCAAGTGTTGGTGCATGTTAGGCGTCGCGACGCGCCCAAATTTCCAAAATGCCCTTTTGTCCAATTTTCACTGTTTTGGCCCAAATCACCTCCAGAGAGTCCTGAAACTTTATTTATCTAAACAATAACACAAAACACATCAAAATATTCACAAAACTCAAGAAACTATACAAAATATTAAGTTAAATGAGTGGGAAATAGTGATATAATTACCACTCATCAAATAAAAACTTGACCGGCGTGAACACACACGTATAACGCAAGCGTACATATCGTTCAAGTAGTATAAAAAATATCGCTCCCACGAGGACTTAATACCTAATCTATTAATCTTTTAAACTCTTCTTCTACTGTTTAAGACATTGGGGACAATGTCTCATTTAGGTTTGGGGGAGGGATTTAGTTGATCAGTACCTTGTATTTAGTTTGTGTGGTTTTTTTATTTTTAGTCCAAAATGTTTCGAAAAATACAAAAAAATATTGAAATTTTTTCTAAAATTACAAAATTATTTTTGCGTTTATGTGTTTTTATTTTGACTAAAAAGGTGAAATTGGTGAGAGATAGCTGTGTAAGGAGTTTCCACTGCTGAGACGTATCTCAAACCTAATTCGGAACAAGTTAATTTTTGTTTATTTCCTTTTGAATTATTTAATTTGTAAATTCTCCATAAAACTGACTCAAATGGATCTTCATATGCTCAGTTAGTAGATATTATCAACATGCATGGTAACATACGGACATGAGCTAAAATTGAAAAGTTTGTAATATTCAGTGCTCTAGTTTAATTGGACGAAGCATCTCAAAAAATGATGGAGTAAAAAAAAAAACATCTGAGATCCGAGTTATTAAGTCTGTAAGGGTGTTTTAACACCTAGTTCCCTAAAGCCAACTAGTTTGGGAGTCACTGGCCCAAAGCTCGCTACATGGATCAAAGATACTGCAAAAATACATATATCTGAAGTCTGAGTAACTAAGTCCGTAGGGGTGTCTTAACACCTGGTGCCCTAAAGCCAACTGGTTGGGAGTCACCGACCCAACACTCGCTACATAGATGGAAGATATTGTATATAAAAAAAATCAAAAATCTAAGAAAAAATCAGAAAAATCAGAAAAATTATTCTATTGCTGCAAAAAGGTGTGAATTCTGATAAAACTTTAGGACAAAAATATTACTCGCTTATCAACTGCACTTATGACTGTTGTGGGCAAAAATGAGTTGTTTAATATTTTGTTGGCTGTGTATATGGAGAATGGTATATATAATCGTAGAATTTACATATTCAGTAATTTAGAAAGAAAGAAAACAACTATTAACTTGGAGTAGAAGTTTCACCTGATTAGTCACTAACTTCTTTATTTTTTTTTCTCTTGTCTTTTTGCTTTTGTGTGCATTAGTTTCACTACCTTTTTACTTTTGTAAAATGTTTGTGGTTATCATTGCTGTAAACCCTCACAAGACTACAACTCGTCCACTAGGGACACCTAGGGTTTAAAGGCTTATTGCATACGCTAAATGCAACCGTGATCCCTACGAAAGTGGCTTAGTTAAATTTTATTTTAAAGATGTTTATGTTATTTTATTCTACGTATTGCTCGAGGACTAGCAAAATGTTAGGTTTGGGGGTGTGATGAGTGGTAATTATATAATTATTTCCCACTCATTTAACCTAATATTTTGTATAGTTTCCTGAGTTTTGTAAATATTTTGAAGTTTTTTGTGTTATTTTGTAGATAAATAAAGTTTCAGGACATTCTGAAGGTGATTTGGGACCAAAACAGTGAAAATTGGAAAAAATGGCATTTTGGTAATTTTGGCGGGTCGCGACTCGCAAGCCTTTGGCGTCGCGATGCCTCTGGCGGTATCCTTGATTAGTCAGGTTTAATCCAGATTAAAATGAATTACCAACCGACCAATATAGCGGTATCCTTTTTAAGTCAAATTTTAAATAGTGAATATATTATATTTAAGGGAGATTAATCTAAATAGCAATGGTAAAAGAATTACCTTTCACCCAAGCAGGGGGAAGTTACCTCCTAATGGTGAATAGTAAAAACTGTAAAAAGTAAAGAAAGTAAATTACTATTATTACAGAACATAATTAAAATTAATTACAAAACTAAAATTTAAAAGAAATTAGATAAAAAAACTCCATATTTACATCAGAGAAATTAGAGAGGAAGGTACATCTGAAATTGAAATTTCGAGCTCTATTTATAGGCGTCAGTAGGGTGTACACGTCGCGACGCGCATTATTGTCGACGTGGCAGCTTCTGGTTCGTCGAGTGGGATTCTGGATAAGGTGATAAGGTGACACGTGGCAAGGCGGCTAGGAGCTCAATGGTTGCGACACGTGGTGGCTTGTGATTGGCTGATTTCAGATTCTTATATACCACGTGTCAATTCGGATAAATGAGTCAATAATTGAGCTGACGTGGCGTCACGTGGCGAAAGTAACTGTCGTCACCATAGAATGATGACATGTGGCATGCTGTGATTGGTTGATGATGATGTGGCGATAATGTGGCACTTTGACTCGGTCAACCGGTGATGTGGATGATGACGTGGCAGACATGTGGAGACACGTGGCGATGGCGACTGACGGCACCGTAGGATCATGACATGTGGCACGGCGCACGTTAGCAAAGTCAAACTTCTCAGATTGACTTATGGACCCGACGCACATTAGCAAGTCTTGGTGCATGTTAGGCATCGCGACGCGCCAAAATTACCAAAATGCCATTTTTTCGAATTTTCACTGTTTTGGTCCCAAATCACCTCCAGAATGTCCTGAAACTTTATTTATCTATAGCAAAGGGAGTTACCTCCTCATTACTGAAAAGTAAAAACTGAAAATTAAAGAAAGAAAAGTATTGTGCGTAAAAGTAAACTGCGGAAAGTAAAAACTGAAATGTAAAGAAAAGAAAGTGCGAAAGCGGAAATTAATTACTGAAAGCTGTAAATAAACAAAAAAGATACAATCTTCTTAGTATTCTTAAGGAATTCCTTAGAAGAAAGTATGAATTTACAATTGAAATGACTTGGTATTTATAGGCAAAATTTTGCCTCCATCAAATCATCCACCAAATCCATTATTAATTGCTCCACCAAATCTATTATTAATTGCTCCACTAATTGATTATCATGTTTGGTGTTGATTTGATAATTTTATTATTTATTTATTAATTTATTTTTGCTTTCAAAATGATTGAAAATGACTTTAATAGTTACACACAACACACTTCTGGATGTTTCATCAATGTCGTGCATGAAATCTTCAGAATTCGAATTTATTTTGTCTTTAAAAGTTATAGATATTTGAGTCTTCCTTAATCTGAAACTTGAATCAGCTCAATCCGATATCGGAGTAAAAGGTTATGCCCCAAATACGATAGATGCGCAAAACTGGAATTTCGAAAACTGCACTTCGTTAAAACGCCATTTCAAGTTTCCAATCTCCAAAATTAATATGTCAAGTCTAATATTTGCCCTTATTTGACCTATATTTCATCCTAAATGATTTCTTTAAGTCCCAATATTAATTTATTTGCAAAATAAACTATAACATATCAAAACGTTCATCAAACCCAAGAAACTAAACAAAATATTAAGTAAAAGGGGAGGTAAATATTGATATATTTTCCGCTCATCAGATATGCAAATTCATAGAGACTCTCAGCACTGGATCCACAAGTTCACCATATGGAAGAGCACCAGAACCAAACCAACTTGAAGAGACGGTGATTTATGTCAACAATTTCAACAGACATGGGAACAATCCATATTCCAACACCTACAACCCAGGGTGGAGGAATCATCCCAATTTTTCATGGAGCAACAATTCAGGACAAAAGAACAATCCACCACATGGATTCCAACGGCAGAACTATCAACCACCAGGATTTCAACAACAGAACAAAGGCTAGAAACATGAAAAAGAACCAGAAATGAAAGAATGGATTGCAGAGATGTTCAAAAAGCAACAAGCAGCATATGATGCTATCTTTCAGAGCCAATTTGCTTCCATCAAAGCGCTGGAGAATCAAATCCAACAACTGGCCAATGCTCAAAGTTACAGACCGCCAGGTAATCTAACTGTTAGACAGTAATGACCCATAGCGTCACTATTTTGTAAATGATATTGTATTATTGTACAAAATTAACTATGTAGTAATGAAATTGCCTTTTACCGTTTTGTAATTTATTTACTTTGATATATAAATGGTAAAAGTCCCTATGATTAATTCCGGATTGAGTTGATATGAGACAGTATCAATCCATAAAGGTTTAATCATTAAATATCCCTAGTCGTAGTATTATCGAGATTGGACATCGATAATGCGGAATAGACTAGTACTGCACTTGTGCGTGTTGTGAGGGCACAACAGCATAGTTCTCATATATTTGAGTATTGGATACTTATGCAAGTGCGGTAGGAGGTTGTGTTTTACCGATGGTACGGAAAACAGCTTCGCTCTGGATAGACCCCGCGGAATCCCATTGGTAGTATGTCTGCGTGTCTATGGGAGTCCGCTTCAGGGTAGGTGCATATGGTCTTAACCTGAGACTTGCATCGCTAGTACTTGCGACAATCGGTAGACTTTAGTTTTGGTCGTCCAGGGCTTTAACAGGTTCTGTGTACACCTCTTCTAGGTTTATCGGGAATCGTAGTGTATTGGGTGTGATGTCAAGAAGGAAGTATCACTTCAGACATATGGAGATGATGATCGCGCAGGATACAGAACTAGTACTCTATAATGGTTGCAACCATCGGGATAATATGACAAGGTCAGGATTATCCGATTCAAAGAGACTAGTTGCTTGATGTCCGATATATGTATCGTACGGGGCAGACACATCTCCAGCCCCAGGCCTTACATGTGATCATCCGATACTGGATCAGTATACACTATACTACGGTATACTACGCCTGTTATAGATCTTATATTCCAATAAGAATATTTCTGGAGAATTGGGTAGGCATGGCGTTTTGCTAGAGGCTAACCTTGTCTTGTAAATCGGTAAAAACGTAGTACTTGGTACGTACGTGTTCGGATAATCTGACGGCCGTATTACTGCCAACATATCCAGAGATCTCTTGGGTCGCTTCCCGAAGATTCACCAATGACGTATGATTCAAACTCGATTAATCTTGGATTAATTACGGAGAGACTTTATCTTGGATAAAGTACTATACATAGAGAGAGAACGATTAATTTGGAATTAATCATAAAATTATTATATTCGATATAATAATCGAAATTCGATTTCGACGCGAAATTAAAATTAGATTTTAATTCGGGCAAACGAGTTAATTTAGAATTAATTCGTTAGCGACGTAAATAATAATTTCGCTAGGCGCAATTATTTATTTAAATTCGATTTAATTAACGTCGCGACGAAAGTTCGGTATTTCGAAAATATCGAGCCCGAACGCGTGAGTACGCGTGGGCCCACTTTCATTGGGGTTGTGTGGGGCCCACATGACACATGTCATTTTATGCATTATTTAATTGTTAATACATTGCATGGTGATAGTGTACAATACACTCAATGGTTTTGCATGGAGTTTGAGTGTTTGACACTCTAAGCCATTG
Organism: Zanthoxylum bungeanum; assembly: GCA_019454045.1. Classification (NCBI taxonomy): domain Eukaryota; kingdom Viridiplantae; phylum Streptophyta; class Magnoliopsida; order Sapindales; family Rutaceae; genus Zanthoxylum; species Zanthoxylum bungeanum. The sequence goes on along the minus strand of SKCR01030401.1, from coordinate 4,754 downwards.
CATGATTTGTGTCATAAGTTTATTATTAATTAATAAATTTTATGGCATAATATAAATTGATTTTTGTAACAAAAATCATAACACTCCTCTCTCTCACATTGCCGAAACTGCATGCAGTTTTGGGCTCTCCACTTTTCTGTTTTTGTTGCAAAAACTTGAAGAATTTGTGTTTGTTTGGAACATAAAATCACACACAAGGCTAGCACCATCAAGGGATCATACAAAGGTGTTATGGGAAACTAATCTTAGAGCTTGGAAGGATCAAAAATTGCTTGGAGCTTCTCTTTTCTGTTTGGCCGAAACCCTCACTGCACAAAGGAGAAAATTTTTGTTTCATCAACGCATCCGCATTCCGATCTTTGTGAGTATGATTCCGCCATACTTCAATATTGTTCATTCATTTATATGTTTTGTTTGCTCTTTTGATCTTGGGACATGGATTAGAATTTCCAACAATGGTATCATTGAGCTTAAAGAGCATGAAAATATATTAGGGTAATATTTGGGCAAAATTGATTGAAGCATGATTTGATGATTTTGATTGATTAAGTATGCTTAAATGTATGTTACATTATGTTATACATTATCAATTTCATGAAAAATAAATTGGACTAATTTTTCCCCTCTTGGAGAGGCTTGGCCGAATACTACCTAGACCTTGGAGATGATGATTTGTTGTTTATAAGATCATTGGATGACTTTAAACGAACATAAAATGACGATTTGTGATTCGATTGGATTGAAAACGAAATCGGTAATTTTTCATCACCTTGGCCGAATGCATGGAAGAAGATTAGGGACTTGATTTTTGATTAAATAATGTTGGACATGTATTTAAGATAAAAATATGATTAATGGATTAATTTGATATTTTGGAAATATTGATTTAAAGGATTAATCATGACATTACACTTTAATTAATTAAGTTATAAAATTTGGAATTTTAAAATTTGATTAATTGGGCTTAATTTTGAATTGGGCCTAAAACTATTATATTTGGACATAATGGGCTTGGTTGGACCAAGTAGGTTTGGGCAAATTGGATTGGATCCAAAAATGGGCCTAAATCACTCCATTAAGTCCAAATGTAATAAATGGGCTTTTATATTTAATTGGGCCTTATGGGCTTGATATTGATTTTTATGGCAAATGAGGGTGATTCCTTATTGGGCTTGGAAATTGGGTTTGACCCACATTGACCAAGGCCCAAGCCTAATGAAATCAATTGAAAGCCCATCGGACTTTAATTAAACGGACATTGGATGTTGATTGGGCTTTGAGACCCGATAGAATTAGATTTGGAATCTAAGTCATCAAAAGCACAATAAAAGTGTAAATATTTATTTGGAATTAAATATAAGGATTAGTATTGAATACGACTTACTTAAATTGGATTTGACGAGTAGTTCGATATAATTCGTGAATTCATACTATAAGTATTTATTCTCAAATTGAGTTGGACTCGCGCAAATGCAAACATTGTTTGAACATTGTATTGTCACCTAATTAAAGACTAATTAATTGGATTTGATTGGTTGTATAACATGCCTTGAATGAATGAATGTGGATGTAATGTATGAATAGTGTATATCGGATGGATATTAGAAGGAAGGGTAATTTTAGAAATTATTGTAAATTTAGAATTTATAAATTGGACCTGCGTGTCCAGCCTTTCTCTCATTGTCTCTTTGTATTCTCTTCTCACCTAATTCCCCTCAATGTAAATGAGGTTTCTCTTATTGTATTATGTAATTGGGTAAGAGTAGAATAGTTCTAGCGGGGAGAGGAAAGGAAGGAGGTGAGTGATTGTTCTAGGAACAAGTTGTTGTTCATATCCATCTGTATATCGCTATTACTTTACTTTACGCGCTTTATGATGTTTTAGAAGCATGCTTAAGGGTGTATGATGATGAGACCTAACAAAGATAAATTAATTGGTTGCCAATACACGAAAATCCCTCAAACAATATTAAGCGATTTTCCTTCCGTTGAGTGATTCTTTCTCAAGATCCGAAATTGGCATTGGTTTGTTGGCCAAAGTCAAGACCTTGTCAATTGAGGATGTGTTTGAATCATGAGAGTTTTGTTCCATATCGGTGTCTTGTCCAAGTTGTGATTTGTTGGCCAAAGTCAAGATCACTTCTTGTCCATCGACATTGATTACGAAACTTTCCATGTCAATGGGTCCCGCTTAACTGGAATCATTAAGTTTGTTGTGCCAAAACCAAGACTTAGTTGATTCAGAGGAAATGGTTAGGAAATGTATTGGATACATTGACATATGTATTAGATATATATGTTTCGGACTTGGATGTCCACCTACCGGATCTAGGAATTGGATGGGATCCAATTGATCTTCGAGATCTACCTAGTTAAATATCATACAACTTGTTGGCCAAAGTCAAGGTTGTGTGTTATTTAACGGGATCCTAGCCCACTAGGAAATTGGATTTCCCGAGTACTCGACAGAGGGTTAGAGACTTGTAGAAAATAGTGGGAGGCTAGTATTGAATTTGCAATTTCATTCAGATACTTAGCTTTACGCGCTTACAAAATTTATTTCGTCAATATTTTAACATTAGTTGGACTAATAAAATGTTATTTTTCTTGTAACAGTTTGACTGTACCCATATATCGTTAACTAGATAGTTGGACTATCGTAGTTAAGATGGCAAACAAAGGAAATGTCCGAGACATAATCATGGGTGATAATGTATTTAAGGGCACGAACTTTGCTGACTGGGAAATGAACCTGAGGATAGTCCTTGGGGCAGAGAGGCTGTTGTACACCATACAGAGATCTCTCGGGCCGAGGCCCACTGAGCCACTTGAGCTGGAGTTATGGAGAACTCATAGCGATGATTGTGATTCAACTCAGTCGATCATGCTTGCTTCCATGACTCAACACTTTCGTCGCCAGAATAGGGACTTGGATCCTTATAATATGATGGCTAGACTAAAGGATCTTCACCGCACTAATAAGCGGATGGAGAGGTATGAGTTGGTGAAGAAACTCTTTCGCTCCCGTATGATTGATGGCGCTTCAGTTGAGGCCCACGGGACTCAAATGATAGCTGACATTGATGAGCTGGCCAAGATGGGAATAGTCTTGGAGGCTGAGCTGACTGTAGACATGCTTTTACAGTCACTTCCCGATACTTGGAAGCAGATTATCATCAACTACAAGTTGATGGATACGGACGATACTCTTGGAGAGCTATTGTCCATTCTTAAGGAGTCAGAGAAAGAGCTTCTTAAAGGCAACAAGCGCGAGGCGCACTTTGCATCGACCTCTCAGACGTCAAGGGCTGGGCCCAAGGCAACTGGAGGGGTGAAAAAGAAGAAGCGTAAGAACAAGGGCAAGGCCAAGATGCCGATGGCTTCTGGGAAGCCGAGGAACAAGTCACAAGACATATGCCTTAACTGCGGCAAAAGAGGTCACTGGAAGCGTGACTGCCGCATGAACAAGGCGATCAGAAGGGAGATCAAGGCGGGCAAGGCACCGACCTCTGGTATGTTTGTTATTGAAATAAACATGGCTACTTCTAGTTTTAAAAATTGGATTTTTGATTCTGGTTGTGGTTCTCATATATGTACTGATGTGCAGGATCTGCAGAATAGCAGGACTCTGGCTTCAGGGGAGATTGATCTACGAGTTGGAAACGGAACTCCTGTTGCTGTTTTGGTCGTGGGCACTTTTGTATTAGAACTGCCCTCGGGGCATGTACTTAAACTAAATGACTGTTATTATGTACCTAGTTTGACTAGGAATATTATATCTGTATCTTTGTTAACCCGAAATGGGTACACTTTTGTATTTAGAAACACTGGGTGTTATTTATATAAAAATGATGCAGAAATATGCACTGCAGTTGCAAATAATGGTCTTTATATTTTGAATATAAATGAATCTCCTACATATAAATAACAAACAAAAGGCTTAAAAAGAGTGATCCAAATGATGAAACTTATATGTGGCATAGTCGTCTGGGACCATAATTAACAGACTCGCATATCCACACTTTCGAAGAGTGGGTACTTGGACGGATTTGATCCAAATTCATATGACGTCTGCGAATCTTGCTTATTAGGCAAAATGCCTAAATCACCTTTTAGCGGTAAAGGTGAACGTGCCACTGAACTGTTAGCCCTCGTTCATAGTAACGTTTGTGGGCCCATGTCTAGCCAGGCTAGAGGTGGATATCGATATTTCGTAACCTTTACCGATGATGCATCACGTTACGGTTATGTGTATCTAATGACACACAAGTCGGAAACTTTTGAGAAATTCAAAGAGTTTCGACACGAAGTTGAAAAACAAACAGGCAAGAGTATTAAGACATTACGGTCGGACCGTGGTGGCGAATACTTAAGTAATGAGTTTCAAGATTACTTGAAAGAATATGGTATTCTTTCACAGTGGACTCCTCCTGGAACACCACAATTAAATGTGTGTCCGAACGGAGAAACAGTACCTTGTTGGACATGGTAAGGTCGATGATGATGAGTCGCACTGAGCTGCCAATTTCCTTCTGGGGATATGCATTAAACAGTGCAGTTCTTATTTTGAATAAGGTTCCGTCAAAGTCTGTTGAACAGACACCATATGAGATATGGACAGGTAAGAAACGGGTTTCTCATTCCTGAAGATTTGGGGTTGCTGGGCATACGTTAAACGTTTGGAAGGTACCAAAATTGAACCCAAATCAGATAAATGCCTATTCGTTGGATATCCTAGGGAAACCAAAGGATAT
>SKCR01030400.1:0-31690 GCA_019454045.1 Zanthoxylum bungeanum | reverse complement strand
AAATTACCAACAATGATAACTTAAGTGCTTAATCCATTATGTTTGTCATAATTATGTTCACAGCAAGTATTAATATTGGATTTTAGATACTTAGTGTGGTACATAAAATTATATATTGATTTCAGAATCTATTTTGAACAGGATACTGACTTCAATTGAGATTTATCTGTGATTGAAAACGGGACGAAAGTCACTGTTTTAACCGTAGATATCTGAATTTAGGAACTACCTTCGGGTTAGTACTTAAATTTAGAAACTGTTATAATGTAGCTAGTTTGACTAGAAACATTATCTCTATATCGCGTATAACCCGCTGCGGGTGTAGCTTTATATTCTAGAACACTAAAGTGTTTCATTATATAAAGATGATATTGAGATAAACACATTAGATGTGAATAACAGCATTTATATTTTGAATATAAATAATATCTCAAATACATAACATGACAAATAAATAGCTCAAGCTGATTTGATCAGAAGAAACTAATTGTGGCATTATTGTCAGGGACACTATTAACCAAGAATCGTATATCCGCACTTTTGAAGAGTGGGTACCAGGACTGATTTGATTCCATTCAAATAAAGTCTACGAATCTAGTCTATTTGGGCAAAGTGCCTAAAACACTATTTACTTGGTAAAAGTGTAAATGCCACCGATCTGTTAGCCATACTTCATAGTGAAGCAAGTGGGCCCATATCTAGCTAGGCTAGATATGAATATGAATATTTCGTGACCTGTACGGATGTGGCATCGCGTATGGTTATGTGTTTCTTTTGAAACACAAATCGGAAACTTTAGAGTTTCGACACGAAATAGACAAATAGATCGGCTAAAGTATTAAACCGTCATGGTAAGACTGTAATGGAAAATACTTAAGCAATAAGTTTCTAGTTTTTATGAAAGAGTATAGTATTCTTTCAAATAAGGACTCCTCCAGGAATACGTCAGTTTGACGGTGTGTCCGAACGGATTAACCGAATTTTGTTAGACATAATAAGGTTAATCACGAGTCGCTCTGAGCTACCATTTCCTTCAACGGATAAGCTTTAAACAGTGCAAGAACTTATTTTGAATAAGGTTCCATAATAATCTGTTTGACAGATATCATATTAGATATGAACGGGAAAGAAACCGGGTTTCTCATTCCTGATAATTTGGGTATGCTAGGCATATGTTTGGATGATACCAAACTAAAACCCAAATAGGATAAGTGCCAAATGTAGGTTATCCTAGGGATACCATAAGTATTGTACTTATACATCTCACAAGAGAACAATTAGATTGTTACTCACCATACGGTTTTCCTGAAAGGAATACCGATATGCAGTGGTAAGTGGGAGGATAGTATAACTCGATGGAAATCGGAGTAATACTGTTCAAGGCACTGAATCTTAATGGAACATGAATAGTTCATCCAGGATGAGACTATTACCATTAATCTTCGAATACACAAGAACCGCGTAGGTCGGATAGAGTCAGAAAACAACCTGGGGTATGGGTTTCTGATCGCACCTCATAAAGATGTCTATCTTATTGAGGAATACTAACTGACTACGTATGAGGAAGTGATACAAGGTATCAACTCCCTAATTATGGCAAAGTGTCATGTAATCCGAAATGGATTCCATGTATATCAACCAGTTTGGATACTAGTTGATGTACCACAAGGCATTGTGCCTATTGGTACTATATGTCTTCTAGGAAGACATACATGGATGACAACATACCAACGTATAAAGCTAGGCTTTAACGGAAAGGTATCGTTATCAACATTGTGTGATTACGATTCAACTTTTTACCTGTTGCCATGGTAAATCCATTTGGATAATGCAGATTATTCGATCCATGATTGGATTGAAGCAAGCATTAGGTTCTTGGAATTATCGTTTTGATATAATCATAATGATGTATGATTTAATTCAAAACGAAAATAATTCTAGTGTATATATAAGAAGGTTAGTGGGAGCGCACTGATAGTGGCTGTCCTATAAAATAATGATAATACGTCATTTCTTGGAAATGATATTCCCATAAAATAAATATCGGCGAAAGCTTGGCTTTCGCAATACTCTCCTAGAAACCGTACATTGAAAAATGTACGAGACCTGGTGTATCATACGCTTTGAGCATATGGATTCACAAACAGGCCAATCCGAGTGATAGTCACTGGATTGATGTTAAGAACATCCGTTAGTATCTTAGAGAACTAAGGATGCTGTCTTAGTCTATGGAGAAGGAGAACTTGAAGTGACTGGGGTCACTGTAGCAAGTTTCTTATAACCGATAAAGACGACTAAAAGTCGCAAACGGTACTATATAGTTTGAATAACGGTACAATGAGCTGGAAATCTTCCAAGTAAGATACTGTTACCGAATAAACAACAAATGCGGGTTGTTGCTGCAGCTGAAGCAGTAATAGAAGTCATTTGGGTCGATACAAATCTAATTAGATTAAATATAGTTCTGTTAGCAGCTGAGCTAGGCGTCAGCACAGGCTAAAGAATTAATGGTCTCATCAACGATCCAGATACATACTTAGATACTCATCTGATTCATTCGGATCATATATCGTGGCGATATGATGATCGAATAAATCGCATCAAGATGATAATCATGCAAATCCGCTGACGAATGCATTTCTCAGCAGTTTGAGCCAACCGTACATAGTTCGGGTGTAGGACACTTGAGTGACTGGCTATGTGCCAAGTGGGAGATTGTTGGACAAAATGACCCATAGCGTCACTATTTGCACATATCATTGTGTTGTTGTAGCAATTAACTATGTGACAAGGAAATTGCACTCTCATCATTTGTGATTAGATCACCATAGATATATAAATAAAGAGAGGTCCCTATGATTAGTTCCTGGACTGAGAATGATATGAGACAGTATCAGTCCCCGAAGGTTTAATCATTAAATATCCCTAGCCGGAGTATTATCGAGACTGGACATCGATAATGCGGAATAGGCTAGTATTGCACTTATGTGCGTTGTGAGGGCACAACGGCATAGTTCTCATATATATAAGTATCGAATACTTATGCAAGTGCGATAGGAGGTCGTGTTTCACACGATGGTACGGGAAACAGCTTCGCTCTGGATAGACCCCTCGGAATCCCATTGGTATTATGACTATGTGTCTATGGGAGGCCGAAATCAAGGTAGGTGTGTATAGTCTTAACCTGAGACTTACATCGCTAATACTTGCGATAATCGGTAGACTTTGGTCTTGGTGGTACAAGGCTTTAACCGGTTCTGCGTACACCACTTCTGGGTTTATCAGAGAGTCGTAGTGTATTGGGTGTGATGTCAAGACGGAAGTATCACTCCAGTCATAGTGGAGATGATGTCACGCAGGATACGGTATTAGTGCTCTTAAGTGCTGGCCGGCCATCGGGATACTATGACAAGGTCATGTATATCCGATTATAGAGACTAGTTACCAGACATCCGACATGTGCTTCGGACGGGGCAGACACTTATCCAGCCCCAGCCCTAGCACGTGACTATCCGATACTGGGCTGATATACGCAATACTACGGTATACTACGCTTGATACAAATCTATATATTCCTGTAAGAATATTTCTGGAGAATTGGGTAGGCATGGCGCTTTGCTAGAAGCCAACCTTGTCTTGTAAATCGGTATAAACGTAGTACGAGGTACTTACGTGTTCGGATAGTCCGACGACCGTATTTACTGCTAACATATCCGGAGATCTCATGGGTCGCTTCCCAAGATTCACCGATGATGTATGACTCGCACTATGATTAATCTGAGATTAATTAGTAAAGAGAGAAGATTAATTTCTAGAGAGAGAAAATTAATCTGGGATTAATTACAGAGATTTTTATCTCGGATAAAGTATTGTTAAAGAGATAGAACGATTAATTTGGAATTATCGATAAATTAATATATTTGTTATATTAAACGAAATTGGATTTCGACGCGGAATTAAAATTAGATTTTAATTCGGCGAATGAATTAATTTAGAATTAATTTGTTAGCGACGTGAATAGTGATTTCGTTAGGCGTAATCATTTAATTACGACGCAACGGAAAATTCGTTAATTTGGAATTAGCGAACCTGAGCCCGAGATTGTTTGCGAGCGCATTCGCATTTCGAATGCGAGTACGACACGCAAGTCAAATCAAGCGTCAAATCGCAAGTCACATCAAACGTCAAATCACATGTCACTTTGAGTGATGTGACATTTGAGTGATGATATAAGTTGATTTGTGGTGATTGACAAGCATTTAATGCTTTGTTTTTTGAAATAGAAAAAAGGTAAATGGTTTATTATATATTTTGGAAATTATATAAACCCTTTTACAATTTTTTATTTGGTAACTCATTCTCTCTCTCATTTTACGGTTTTAGGCTTTTGGAGCCAAAAACCTTCATCTTCTCTCTCACGGTCTCCATGACCGTTTTCTTCATCTTTTCTTCTGGTTTGACCGAGCAAATGGAGAAGCTTTTGGATCTTGTTGCAAGATCAAAGTGCTAGCACACACCTTGGGTTATACATAGGTGATAGGGAAACGAATTTATGAGCTTGGAATCCATTTTTGGAGCTTGAAGCTTGGAGCTTCAATGGAGGTCTTCAATGGCCGATTTTGGAGGAGCCACCACAGCCCAAAACCGAGCAGTCCCTGCTGTTCAAGGAGGCCAAACCGAGCTTCAACAAGGTGGCAAAAACGCAGCTTGTTCTTCGCATCTCAAACCGTTCAATGTGAGTAATGTTTCCGCCTTATTCCTTTGATGTATTCATGCGTTTTTTATGCTTGATTTCATGATCTTGGGACCTATATTAGAAACTCAACAGTTTCTTCCATCCAATCAAGTCTCAACACAATGAAACAACTATAGAACAATTCTACGTTATTAAGAGTGGGTCAATAACTCTAGAATGGCAACAAGGTTCTAAAAAACCATGAAAAAATGCTTAAAACTACACTAGTAACATCATTCCAACTTCATACATGCTTAACCCCTTCATCAAACTTTCATCCATAAAAAATACAAAGAATAAAGAATAGAAAAACTCAAGAACATCACCAAGTGAAGCCCACAACAAGAGGAACAATTAATCTCTAATGGAGGTTGGAAATACTTACTAAATTCCAGCTTTTTTATTTGATTTTCTTTTTCTTTCTCTCTACCTTCTTTGCTTTTGTTTTAATGGAGTTTGATAAGTGTATTAGGTCGTCAAAACCCTAAAATAAATGAAACAATATATACTTGCTAAATTCTTGCCTTGGTCGAAATTGCCTATGGAACATATCAAGACAAATTGTTTTCATTTCATTTGAATTTCAACTTGCTTACTTGATTAAATGATCATTACACTTTAACCTGGAACACCAAGATATGTAAAAGCCTCTGTCGATGGTTAGATGCAAACACCCAAATAACCCAATTAATCATATGTCTTTGTTAACCAAGTTATCTGAATTCATTAGGTGCAAGTTTCAATAGTGGCTACCCCCGCCCGACAGGTATATGTCTATCATGTAAGAAAATCTGTTAAGGGTTATATATCCTCAAGGAAGATCGTGGGATATTGAATCTAAGGCTGAAACCTAAAATCCCTTTGTCAAGTTCATTTTAAGTTTACCACATCAATCTTATTGGTGATCAGACAACAAGAAACATTAAGCTTGAGACTCAATAAACAAACTAAAGAATTACCCAATATAATTAAATCAATTATTAAGCATGTTAATATTGTGCTTTATCAGTTCCCTAGAATAAAAATAAAATGCTGGGGGTTTAGGGGATCCACCTTTACTAATTCTAATTTAGAAATCTCCCTTATTATAATATAGAAATTATCAGTGATATTACCAACCGACCATACAGGCAGTATCCTCATTAAGTCAGATTTTCAATTAAGTCCAACCGACCATAAAGGCAGTGTTATTATTTGTCCATAAACCAGCCATATAGGCGGTAATCATTTGTCACCTAAAGACCGACCATATAGGCGATGTCACATTATGTCAATAAAAAAAACCAGCCATTAAGACGTAATCCTTTAATTTAAATTATAATTTCCATATTATAATTAAGGGAGATTGATCTAAAATAAAATAATAAAAGTTTCACCCTTCGCCCAATGGAAAGCTAACTACAAAACATAAAAGAAAAGAAAAGAAAAATAAACTGTTACTATTACTGAAAATAAAAATACATAATTGAAATACTGAAAATAAATACAAACAAGATGCAATCCTTAAATTCCTTACAAAAACCTAAGGAAAGCATCAGAATTACAAATGAAATGGCTTGGTATTTATGGGAAAATCTAAAGGCTTCCACCAATTTCTCCACCAATTGCTCCACCAAACATGTCACCAAACATGGCATCACACATGACACCAAACATGGATCAAACATGCCACCAAATCCTCCATAAAACATGCAAGCATGTTTGGTGGAAGTTTGAAAATTTTTATTATTTATTTATTTATGTTTTGCTTTGAAAATGATTTTAATAATTATACATAACACACTTCTGGATGTTTCATCAATTTCGGTCATGAAATATTTCGAAATTATTTTGTTCTTAAAAGTTGTAGATCTTTGTGTCTTCTTTAATCTGGAACATGAATCAGCTCAATCGGATATCAGATGAAACAGTTATGGCCAAAATACCAAACTTGTGCAAAACTGGAATTTAGGACTGCACTTCGTGACGCGTATAGTAAATTTCCGTTTTCGCCATTTTTTGCTCCAGATTTCATCGTTTTTGCCCCGAGTTGATTCCATTAAGTCCCAATACTTAATTTATCTGCAAAACACATAAAAACACATCAAAACGTTCATCAAACCCGTGAAACTAAACAAAATATTAGGTAAAATGGGCGGTAAATATTGATATATTTTCCGCTCATCAATGTATCCTAAAACTGGGCAACCTGGATCACAGTCAAGCATCAAAATGAAACCTAAAATAAACATCACATATCAAAAGGACCTCAGGTCCACACAAAACACATCAAATCATATCCTAAGGGCTCCGTGCCAACATCATCTATCAACACTCAAGGGCTCTACCCATAACATCATAAGAAATCAAATATTTACTCAATATTTACAAACAACGTGCTCAACAAGACAAATAAAGTATTAATCCCAAATCCTACACTTTCTAAAGCTTATCCCAGGACACTTGCGAGGGTGATTGTCGCTTGGGTGATCCACATCTCGAGCAAGACTTCCAAAGCTGTATTGGTTGACCAATCTAGAAGCCAACCTGCAAAACTAGCAAACTGATTTGGTGTGAGTTATAAGGCTCAATAAGTAACCATGATAGTATTATAACAAACAAGTCAAATATAAACTTCAAACAAACAATTCAAACATATCAGCAGTTTATCAGATTTACTAAATTGGTGCAAGTTTAGATTTATCATCTTTTATTTATCCTTTCTTCTTTATCATGTCAAATCCTCATATCTACATATTTACATATATTCCAATCTATTAGCTGAATATTCAACTCACACAAAGCATCAACCTAAACATCACAGAACAAGACATTTTACATCGAATCCATTTCTATCGTATGAGATGATGAGTCAAATTTACTATACCTTATTACGATTAAGCATCTTTGAGATATCATCAAATCGATAAAACAAACATACTTTCTTTAATTCAAAACATACTTTAACTTTCTTTAATTACAGTAACCTTATAATAGCTTAACATTTATGTCTCATATGCGTTCACTCATATCAGTGCATAAATCATATCTCACTTCCCTTATTTTCATGTACATCTAATTCCATAATTCCTACTTGGAGACATAACTAATATCATAAGCTTTCATCCACATTCAGTTCTCTTTTACAATATACGTACATATAATAACAAACTTAACATACGTATTTATAGCATATTCAATTCACTTCGGTTTTTAAATCATTCATTCATTGCACATAAGCATACACGATCCATACATATCACGAGTTCTATCATACACATACATACACTTAGACATACATACAATCATCGTGCAACCAACCACGAAGCACACATACCAACCAATACATCACAAAACACATAATCAAACAACACACATATATGGTTGACTTATACATACAATGCTCGTACGGGACTCATTACCTATTTTAGAATAGGTATAAGATGAATTTCGTCCGAACGGATTCCTAACCATCTCGACTACTACACCGTGAATCATCCAAACAAACATACACATAGGCGCACACACCATATAACATAAACTCATCACATTATATTTCATACCCACGCACATGCACGATAAACAATCCAAACAATTCAAATACTCATATACATACATATATTTCAAACATACGATATACTCCTTATTATGAAATCAAATCTCATATTTGTCATAGTCCTCATATCTCTTCATTTATCGATCAATCATATTCTTTTTCAAAATTTTTATCTAGAAACTTCTAATATAATATCTTACCAAATAAACATATTTGTTCAGAGAGAATTTATCTTATATTCATTCCTTATCTCACTTAACCATCCCAACCTCTATACAAATAATCGCATGTACGAGACGATAACAAACTTATTCCATTCCCCGATCTTGTATACTCAAATTATTCATATCTTATTATAGAGAATTTTAAGGGGTATTATCAGATAACGCAGCGGAACGTGAAAAATCAATTTTTTCGGTTTTATATATTTTTATTGGGTAATTAAAATAAACATATTTATTCTAATTACTCAATACTCAACAAAACAGAATTTTTTTACCCAAAAATCATATTTTTCCCTTAATTACCGTGAAGTCCCCAAAGTTTACATTTTTTTTCATTTTAGTCCTAATTTGTCAAAAACAAATTTAAAAGATTCAAAATCACTACCGAAATGATTTATATATGTCTTATACATCAAAATATAAATTGCAAAAAAAATCCCAATTTTTCCTCAAATTGCCGTGAGTACCCATTAGTGTCAAAATTATGCATTTTGGTCCTGTATTGTTCAAAATAAGTTTAGATGAAATCCAATCAACCCCAAATCATAAGTACATCTAATATACATCATATTACAACACATCTATGAAAAGCCCCAAATTTGGAGAAGGTATAAACCCTAATTTTAAAAATTAATCAAATCGAACACTTTAATCAAGTCTCTACCACACCAAACAAGTCTCACCACTTCCAAATAACTCTAGAATAATTTTAGGTCAGTCATGAGTGGCCTAAAACCTCTAGAATGGAAACATGATCATCAAATGACCAAAAGAATACTCACTAACTCCTTAGAAGCTTTCTCTCAACAACATACATGCATACACCCATCATCCATGCTTCAACCATCAAAAACACAAACAAAAGAGAGTACAAAAACTTAAGAACTACACATGTTGTAGCCAAGAACAAAAGGAACAAGTTTCGCTTTAATAGAAAGTTAGAAATACTTAATAAAATCCAAGTTTTCTTTTGATTTACTTCTTGTTTCTTCTCTTTTTCTCTCAACTTTGTTTTGTTTATATTTGGGAGGATTGAACAAAAGTGAAGCAAAATGAAAAATATAACACTTTACATACCTAGGTCATGTGGCCGAAAATTGCAAGAATAAAAGAAATAGATATTTTTAATTTAATCAAAATTAAACTAATATCAAAGAAGTCAAACTCAATTGACAACCTTTTCCTTTAATGTAAAGTCAACAATTTATATTTTAATCATTTCCTAACTTTATCATAATGGTTGATATTTATATTTTAATTACTTTAATCATTTAACAATTAAATAATTAAACAATTATTAAATATAAATATCTCAAATATATGGATTATATTTACTTTAAATATCCCAAATACATATATTAATCATATATATCAAATATCAAAATTTGACATTTATTTAATGTGTATTTAATAAAATCATATGTTAATTACAAATACACAGTAATTAGGAAATGACCAAAATGTCCCTATGCATATATATTTCGTTTAACAGTTAAATGATTTATAAGTAATAAATATTATTTATAAAAGTTGCTCTAGTGCTCTATGAGTATATTTCATTAGTGAGACTCTCTAGGTTCAGACATATCCGTCACGAAATCAAATTGTGTGTCCATAATCTACCCACCCGTAAATTATGACAAACACGGATAAACTCACTAACCATACAGGCCGAGGACATTGCATATGTATAATCCATCCATCATGAATATCCGGATTATTCCAGAGAAATAGATATAGCTATAATCACGTCGACGTTTCTAATAACAATCTCTTAATAACACTTAGAACTCATTTGTATAGTGTACTACGGGCCCATAGATTTACAGATTGTTAATTCCATATTGAATACCTAAGCTCTGTATGTAGATCTAACAGATTCTATCTTGACACACAGAGGATATCCTGAGGATCAGTCCATACCAAACAGACCGGCCGAGGTCTGACCTAAATAGGTCGGTCACGTGACTGCCATCGAAGTGTGGAGGACATCTCATATATCCATAGTGGTATCTCAAGTCAAAGAATCACTATGCTACTCAACCCGAAAAGATTCTTATTGATGTTGGTGTAGCATCCATTAAGAATCTTCTGTGAGCCGTTCAGTGTTTATCCGATATAAACAACTACTTGTCTATACGGGTCTCCAAGACTCATGGTTCATTGAGAATCAACTATTGGAATCCAAGATTCCATTATACGACATGTACCGGTCTCAACGGGTTTACTTATTGACCAAGTAATTTAAACCTTGACAATGAACTGTTAAATAAATGATATTGTTATGATATAACTCAATATCAGTTGCGACGCTTTTGCAATTGTATCATAACTAATCATTCTAAGGTCAATTACGTCTTTACTATATATAAATAGATGTTATATAATAGAAATCATTTATTTTATTCATAATAAAATGTTTACATAAGTATTTACAGGGAAATACATAAGAAAATTGGCGCTCTGAGCACCAACCCTAACAATCTCCCTATTGCTCTCGTGCCAAATCGATTGTATCTCGTACCCATTGACTCCAAATGTTTATCAAATAACTTCGGAGGAATGGCCTTGGTAAGCGTGTCTTATACATTATCTTCACTCATGACCTTACACACGACAATGTCCCCTCACGACACGGTCTCTCGAATGATGTGGTACTTTCATTCAATATTCTTGGACTCCTGATGCGCCCTCGGTTCCTTTTCTTGCACAATGGCTCCATTATTATCACAATATAACCGAATTGGATTCTAGATACTTAGGATAACTTCCAATTATGTGAAAAAGTTCAAAACCCACAGCTTCTTTTCTTTCAGCTTCAGAAATTGCAATATATTCCCCCGCTGTGGTGGAATCAGTTGTGGCCCCATGTTTGGAACTTTTCCAATAGACTACACTTTAGTAGGGGTTAACACAAAATCCTGATGTAGACTTTCTATCATCAAGATCCGATTGGAAATCTGAATCTGTACCCATTAACCTACAGTTCGTTTCCTCTGTAAATCAGAAAAGTATCCTTAGTACCTTAAGATACGTGAGGATATGTTTAATGGCCATCCAATGGTCATTACCTGGATTGGATTGATATCTCATAGTCACATTAAATGCGAAGCTGATATCAGTCCTAGTTTATAAAATGAACCCAATAAGCTTCATTCTCTATCTCTATAGAGTTTTATAGCCAAGACATAAGAAGCTTTACCCAGGTTCTTTATGGAAAAATTCTTACATAGGTAAGCTTTAACGCCTTGCATTATCCTGATATCATTCCCAATGATCAAGATTTCATCAACATAGAGAACTAAAAATACCACCATACTCGCATCGGCCTTCTTATACACACATGATTCTTCTGAATTCTTGAGAAAATAAGACAATTTGATTATCTCGTCGAATTGAAGATTCTAACTTCGTTATGCCTGTTTAAGTCCATAAATGGACTTCTTAAGCTTACATACCATGATCGAGTTTTCGTTGGATACAAAACCCTTTAGCCGTTCCATATAGATTTCTTCATTAAGAAATCCATTTAGAAAAGCCCATTTTGACATCCATCTGTTAGACATTATGTCCCATAGCGTCACACTGTTTGTAAATGATATTGTATTATTGTACAAAATTAACTATGTGATAATGAAATTGCCTTTTGCCGTTTTGTAATTTATTTACTTGATATATAAATGGCAAAAGTCCATATGATTAGTACTGGATTGAGATGATATGAGACAGTATCAATCCATAAAGGTTTAATCATTAAATCCCTATAGCCGTAGTATTATCGAGACTGGACTCGATAATGCAGAATAGGCTAGTATTGCGCTTGTGCACGTTGTGAGGGCACAACGGCATAGTTCTCATATATTTAAGTATTGATACTTATGCAAGTGCGATAGGAGGTTGTGTTTTACGCGATGGTACGGAAAACAGCTTCGCTCTGGATAGACCCCCCCCAAGCGGAATCCCATTGGTAGTATGTCTATGTGTCTATGGGAGGCCGCATCAGGGTAGGTGTATATGGTCTTAACCTGAGACTTACATCGCTAGTACTTGCGACAATCGGTAAACTTTGGTTTTGGTGGTGGGGGACCTTAACCGGTTCTGTGTACACCTCTTCTGGGTTTATCGAGAAGCGTAGTGTACTGGATGTGATGTCAAGATGGAAGTATCGCTTCAGACATATGGAGTGATGATCATTAGGGCACAGAACTAGTACTCTATAAAAGTTGCAACCGTCGGGACAATATGACCAGGTCAGGATTGTCCGATTTAAAGAGACTAGTTGCTTGATGTCCGATATATGTTTCGTACGGGGCAGACACATCTCCAGCCCTAGGCCTAGCATGTGATCATCCGATACTGGATCGATGTACGCAATACTACGGTATACTACGCTTGATATAGATCTTATATTCCTATAAGAATATTTCTGGAGAATGGGGTAGGCATGGCGCTTTGCTAGAAGCCAACCTTTCTTGTGAATCGGTAAAGACGTAGTACGAGGTACGTACGTGTTCGGATTATCCGACGACCGTATTTACTGCCAAAATATCCGGAGATCTCTTGGGTCGCTTCCTGAAGATTCACCTATGATATTTGATTCGAATTTAATTAATCTTGGATTAATTACGGAGAAACTTTATCATGGATAAAGTGCCTTATTTAGAGAGAGAGAACGATTAATTTGGAATTAATCAGTAGATTATTATATTCGATATAATAATTGAAATTCGATTTCGACGCGAAATTAAAATTAGATTTTAATTCGGGCATACGAGTTAATTTAGAATAATTCGTTAGCGACGTAAATAATAATTTCGCTAGGCGCGATTGTTTATTTAAATTCGATTTAATTAACGTCGCGACGCAAGTTCGGTATTTCGGAAATATCGAACCCGAACGCGTGAGTGGACGTGGGCCCACTTTCATTGGGAACGTGTGGGGCCCACATGACACTTGTCATTATATGCATTAATTTTAATGATAAGGCATTGCATGGTGATAGTGTGCATTACACTCAAGGCTTTGCATGGAGTTTGAGTGTTTGACACTCTAAGCCATTGCATGGTTTTATGTCATAGATTTATTATTAATTTAATAAATATAACATAAATATAAATTGATTTTTGGTAAACAATTATCAATTAAGAATTACACAAACTCTTTCTCTCTCAAATTTTCTTCACATTGCCGTGAACTCCATGGAAGGACAAAGGAAGATTTGATCTTCTATTCTCCATTTTTGCTAGCACAAGCAAGGGATCAAAAGAGGTGATAGGGAAACCATCAAGAGCTTGGAATACAAAAGCTTGGAGCTTCAAGTCTTCTTCCTCCTCTTGGCCGAATCTTCCAACACTTGGAGCTTCCACCATTTGATCATCTTCTTCATCACATAGCTTTGTAAGTATGATTCCGCCATGCTTCAAGTCTTATATATATATTCATTTATAGTATTTCACATGCTTAATCTTTGTTTGGGACATATTATAGAAACCAACAATGGTATCATTGAGCTAGGTTTAAGCATGAAATACTTTAGGTTAAAATTTGGGTAAAAATGTGATTGAAGCATGTTCTTGTGAAATTTGATGAATGAGTATGCTTATATGTATGTTAAATGACATTATATGAAATCAATTTTATGAAAAATGCATTGGATGATTTTTCCCCAAAAATTTGACCTTGGCCGAATGGGTGTGAGAAATTGATTGAAGCATGTTCTTGTGAAATTTGATGAATGAGTATGCTTATATGTATGTTAAATGACATTATATGAAATCAATTTTATGAAAAATGCATTGATGAGAGTTTTCCCCAAAAATTTGACCTTGGCCGAATGGTATGGTTACTTTGATGTATTGGAATTTTTTTGTGTTTAAGATCATTGGATGACTTAGAACGTATACGGGACGTAGATTAGTAATTCAATCGGATTGAAAAACAAATCGACACAAAATACTTACCTTGGCCGAATATACAAGGACATGAAATGGAGTTGTTTTTTTGATAAAATTATGTTGGACATTTATTTTACAAAATACATGATTAATAAATTAAATGGGTATTTTTGAAATATTTGGTTTAATGTATTAATCTTGGTATTACACTTTAATTAATTGGACTTTAATGTTTGGAATATTAAAATTAATTAATGGGCTTAATTGGTGCATTGGGCTTTTAATATTGTATTTGGGCATAATGGGCTTGGTTGGACCAAGTAGATTTGGGCCAAAAGGATTGGATCCAATTTGGGCCTAAATCACTCCATTAAGTCCAAATATAATATAATGGGCTTTAATAATTTAATTGGGCCTTATGGGCTTAAAATTGATTTTATGGCACTTAAGGGTGATTCCTTATTTGGGCTTGGTAATTGGGTTTGACCCAAATTGACCAAAGCCCAAGCCTTAATAAATCAATTCTAAGCCCATTTGACTTGAATAAATTCAACATTGGATGTTAGTTGGGCTTTGAGACCCAATAGGATTATTTAGAATCTAAGTCTTTAAGCAAATTAAAAAGTGTAAACATTTAATTTGGAATTAAATAAATGAATTAGTATTGAATACGAATTAAATAAGATTTAATAATAGTTCGATATAATTCGCGAATTCGTACCTTATGTACTTATTCTCAATCGAGTTGGACTCGCACAAAATCAAACCGTTGTTTGAACATTGGATGATCACTTTAACTAACTAAATAATAATGGATTAGATTGGTTGTAAAAGCATGTCTTGTTTGAATATTATGTATGTGATGAATGAATAGTGTATATCGGATGGATATTAGAAGGGAAAGGGGTAATTTTAGAATTATTGTAAATTTGGAATTTATAAATTGGACCCTGCGTGTCCAGCCTTATCTCTTTATCTCTTTGTATTCTCTTCTCCACCTAATTCCCCTCAATGTAATGAGGTTTCTTTTTATTGTATATTGTAATGGGGTAATAGTAAATAGTGCTAGCGGGGAGAGGAGGAGTGGAGAGGGGGTTGTTCTAGGAACAAGTTGTTTATATATCCATCCGCATATCACTATTAATTTACTTTACGCGCTTTATGATTGTTTTAGAAGCTGCTTAAGGGTGTATGATGATGAGACCTAACAAAGATAAGAAATTGGTTTGCCAATTACGCGAAAATCCCTCAATTTATATTAAGCGAATATCCTTCCATTGAATGGTTCTTGTTCAAGATCCGAAGTTGGCATGGTTTGTTTTTGACCAAAGTCAAGACCTTTGTCAATCAGTAGTACTTGAATCATGAGAGTTTTGTTGCATATCGGTGTCTTGTAAATCGTGACGATTTTATATTGGCCAAAGTCAAGATCGCTTTTTTGTCCAACGACATTGATTACGAAACTTTCCTCGTCAATGGGTCCCGCTTAACTGGAATCACTAGGTTTGTTTTTGGCCAAAGCCAAGGCCAATGATTCGGAGGATAGGGTTAGGAAAATGTAATGGTTACATGGCATTATACATATGTTTCGGACTTGGATTGTCCACCTACCCGGATCTAGAATTGGATGAGATCCAATTGATCATGGAGATCTACCTAAGTTAAATAGCATACAATTTTTTATTGGCCAAAGTCAAGTTGTGTGTTTATTTAACGGGATCCTAGCCCACTAGGAAATTCGATTTCCCGAGTTCTCTACAGAGGGTTAGAAACTTGAAGAAAATAGTGGAGGCTATTATTGAATTTGCAATCTCGTTCAGATAATTAGCCTTACTCGTCTTTCAAAATTATTCGTCAATTTTTTATTTGATTAGTTGGACTATATATTGTTTTTACTTGTAACAGTTTGACTGTACCCATAACATCGTTGACTTTATATTGGACTATAGTTGTCAAGATGACTGGCAAGGTAATATCCGCGACATAATCATTGCGATAATGTCTTCAAAGGGACAAACTTTGCCGACTGGGAAATGAACCTCAAGATAGTGCTTGGGGCTGAGAGGGTACTGTATACTATTCAGAGGCCTCTCCCGCCTAAACCCACACGAGCCACTGGAGCTAGAGTTATGGAAGACTCATAGTGACGATTGTGACCAAGCTCAGTCAGTTATGCTAGCTGCAATGACCCAGCATTTCAGACGCCAAAACAGGGACTTGGATCCCTATAACATGATGGCAAGATTGCGTGATCTTCACCGCACTAACAAGCGGATGAAGAGGTACGAGCTAGTAAGGAAACTCTCCGCCGCCCCGATGACAGATGGCGCATCAGTTGAGGCCCACGGACTCAAATGATCGCTGACATAGATGAGTTAGCCAATATGGGCATTGTCTTGGAGGCAGAGCTGACGATTGATATGATATTACAATCGCTGCCCGATACTTGGAAACAAATCATCGTCAACTATAAGTTTGATGGATACTGACGACACTCTTGGAGAGTTGTTGTCCGTGCTGAAGGAGTCCGAAAGGGAACTCCTAAAGGGGAGCAAGCGCGAGGCGCATTATGCATCGACCTCTCATGTGCCAAAGGCTAGGCCCATGGCAATTGGAGGTGCGAGGAGAGGAAGTTCAAAAAGAAGGGCAAAGGCAAGTTGACAGTGGCTTCTAGAAGCCAAAGGACAAATCTCGCGACATCTGCCTTAACTGCGGCAAAAGGGGTCACTGGAAACGTGACTGCCAAATAAACATTGTGCAGAAGGAGGATAGCAAGGGTGGCAAGGCTACCGCCTCTGGTATGTTTGTTATTGAGATAAATATGAATACTTCTAGTTTTAAAAATTGGATTTTTGATTCTGGTTGTGGTGCTCATATTTGTACTGATGTGCAGGATCTGCATGATAGCAGGATGCTGGCGACAGGGGAGATGGATCTACGGGTCGGAAACGGAACACCAGTTGCTGTTTTGGCCGTAGGGACTTTTGTTTTAGAACTGCCCTCAGGGCATGTACTTAAACTTTTAAACTGTTATTTTGTACCTAGTTTAACTAGGAATATTATATCTGTATCCTTGTTAACCCCAGCAGGGTTAACACTTTTGTATTTAGAAACACTGGGTGTTATTTATATAAAAATGATGCAGAAATTTGCATAGCTGTTGCAAATAACGGTCTTTATATTTTGAATAAATGAATCTCCTAAAATGACAAACAAGGCTCAAAAGGAGTAATCTAAAAGATGAAGCTTATATGTGGCATGTCGTCTAGGACACATTAACAAGACTCGCATATCCACACTTTCGAAGAGTGGGTACTTGGACGAATTTGATCTCAATTCATATGACGTCTGCGAATCTTGTCTTTTAAGCAAAATGCCTAAATCACCTTTTAGCGGTAAAGGTGAACGTACCACAGAACTGTTAGCTCTCGTTCATACTGACGTAGGCGGGCCCATGTCTAGCCAGGCTAGAGGTGGATTTCACTACTTCGTAACCTTTACAGATGATGCATCTCGTTACGGTTATGTGTATCTTATGAGACACAAGTCGGAAACTTTTGAGAATTCAAAGAGTTTCGACACGAAGTGGAGAAACAAACAGGAAGAGTATTAAGACATTACGGTCAGACCGTGGTGGCGAATACTTGAGTTATGAGTTTCAAGATTACTTGAAAGAATATGGTATTCTTTCACACAGTGGACTCCTCCTGGAACACCGCAATTAAATGGTGTGTCCGAACGGAGAAACCGCACCTTGTTGGACATGGTAAGGTCAATGATGAGTCGCACTGAGCTACCAATATCCTTCTGGGGATACGCATTAAACAGTGCTATACTTATTTTGAATAAAGTACCGTCGAAGTCTGTTGAACAGACTCCATATGAGATATGGACAGGAAGGAAACCAAGTTTCTCTTTCCTGAAGATTTGGGGATGCTGGGCACATGTTAAACGTTTGGAAAGTACCAAACTTGAACCCAAACTGATAATGCCTTTTGTAGGATATCCTAGGGAAACCAAAGGATATTACTTCTATCACCCACAAGAGAACAAAGTATTTGTTGCTCTACAAGCATTTTTCCTTGAGAAGGATTTTTATAATGCAGTGGTAAGTGGGAGGAAAGTAGAACTCGATGAAGATCGTAGTGATACTGTTCCTGGCAATGAATCAACGACGGAACAAGAACAGACCATCCAGGATGAGTCTGTACCACAACTTCACATACACAAGGACCGCGTAGGTCGGAGAGAGTCAGAACAGTACCTGAGAGTATGGGTTCCTGATCTCACCTCATGTAGATATTAATCTGATTGAGGATAATGAGCCGGCTACGTATGAGGAAGTGATACGAAATATCGATTCCGCTTTATGGCAAGAAGCCATGAAGTCCGAGATGGATTCCATGTACGCCAACCAAGTTTGGACACTGGTTGATGCACCCAGAAGGCGTAAAGCCTATTGGATGCAGATGGATCTTCAAGAAGAAGACCGACATGGATGGCAACGTACAAACGTACAAAGCTAGGCTTGTAGCGAAGGGGTATCGTCAACAATACGGTATTGATTATGACGAGACCTTCTCACCCGTTGCCATGATTAAATCCATTCGGATAATGCTTGCAATAGCTGCATATTTCGACTTCGAGATATGGCAGATGGACGTTAAAACCGCTTTCCTTAACGGAAACCTTTTGGAGGATGTTTATATGCAACAGCCTGACGGTTTTAATCGTGCCAAGACTTGCAAACAAGGTTTGTAAGTTAAATCGATCCATTTATGGATTGAAGCAAGCATCACGGTCATGGAATCAACGTTTTGATGAGATCATAAAAGAATATGATTTCATGCAAAACGCAGATGACCCTTGTGTATACAAGAAGGTTAGTGGGAGAGCACTTACTTTTATCGTCCTTTATGTCGACGACGTATTGCTGATAGGCAATGACATTCCCATGCTAACGTCGGTGAAAGCTTGGCTTTCATTAAAATCTCTCCATGAAAGATCTGGGAGAAGCAGCCTTTATTCTTGGAATAAAGATCTACCGGGATAGATCTAGAAAGCTGCTTGGACTCTCCCAGAGTACATACATTGATAAAGTGTTGAAGCGATTCAACATGGAACAATCCAAGAGGGATTGGTTCCAATGATACGTGGTACCTCTCTGTCTAAGGACATGTGTCCTAAGACTCAGGAAGAGAGAGACAACATGAGTCGGATACCGTTCGCCTCGGCAGTCGGATCGATCATGTATGCCATGATATGTACACGACCTGATGTCTCATATGCTTTGAGCATGTGTAGTCGCTATCCCGATCCAGGTGAAGGTCACTGGATAGCAGTTAAGAATATCCTTAATATCTTAAACGAACTAAGGATGCTTTCTTAATTTATGGAGGTGGAGAACTTGCGGTATCTGGGTATACCGATGCAAGTTTCCAAACCGACAAGGATGACTACAGGTCACAATCCGGGTACATTTTTTGTTTGAATAACGGAGCAGTGAGCTGGAAATCTTCCAAGCAAGATACTGTTGCCGATTCAACAACAGAAGCGGAGTACATCGCTGCATCTGCAGCAAGCAAAGAGGCAGTTTGGATCCGAAAGTTCCTAATCGGATTAGGAGTAGTTCCGTTAGCAGCAGAGCCCGTTCCATTGTATTGTGACAATAACGGGCCATAGCACAGGCTAAGGAACCAAGGTCTCATCAACGGTCCAAGCATGTTCTTCGACGTTACCATCTGATTCGGGAGATTATACATCGTGGCGATGTAAAAGTCGAGAAGGTCACATCAGATGATAACATTGCAGACCCGCTGACGAAGGCTGTCATTCAGCAGTTTTTGAACGACACATACATAGTTCGGGTATTAGATGCTTGAGTGACTGGCTATAGGCCAAGTGGGAGATTGTTAGACATTATGTCCCATAGCGTCACTGTTTGTAAATGATATTGTATTATTGTACAAAATTAACTATGTGATAATGAAATTGCCTTTTGCCGTTTTGTAATTTTATTTACTTTGATATATAAATGGCGAAAGTCCATATGATTAGTACTGGATTGAGATGATATGAGACAGTATCAATCCATAAAGGTTTAATCATTAAATATCCCTAGCCGTAGTATTATCGAGACTGGACATCGATAATGCGGAATAGGCTAGTATTGCGCTTGTGCACGTTGTGAGGGCACAACGGCATAGTTCTCATATATTTAAGTATTGGATACTTATGCAAGTGCGATAGGAGGTTGTGTTTTACCGATGGTACGGAAAACAGCTTCGCTCTGGATAGACCCCGCGGAATCCCATTGGTAGTATGTCTATGTGTCTATGGGAGGCCGCATCAGGGTAGGTGTATATGGTCTTAACCTGAGACTTACATCGCTAGTACTTGCGACAATCGGTAAACTTTGGTTTTGGTGGTTGGGGACCTTAACCGGTTCTGTGTACACCTCTTCTGGGTTTATCGAGAATCGTAGTGTACTGGATGTGATGTCAAGATGGAAGTATCGCTTCAGACATATGGAGGTGATGATCACGCAGGACACAGAACTAGTACTCTATAAAAGGTTGCAACCGTCGGGACAATATGACCAGGTCAGGATTGTCCGATTTAAAGAGACTAGTTGCTTGATGTCCGATATATGTTTCGTACGGGGCAGACACATCTCCAGCCCTAGGCCTAGCATGTGATCATCCGATACTGGATCGATGTACGCAATACTACGGTATACTACGCTTGATATAGATCTTATATTCCTATAAGAATATTTCTGGAGAATTGGGTAGGCATGGCGCTTTGCTAGAAGCCAACCTTGTCTTGTGAATCGGTAAAGACGTAGTACGAGGTACGTACGTGTTCGGATTATCCGACGACCGTATTTACTGCCAAAATATCCGAGATCTCTTGGGTCGCTTCCTGAAGATTCACCTATGATATTTGATTCGAATTAATTAATCTTGGATTAATTGCGGAGAAACTTTATCTTGGATAAAGTGCCTTATTTAGAGAGAGAGAACGATTAATTTGGAATTAATCGTAAAATTATTATATTCGATATAATAATCGAAATTCGATTTCGACGCGAAATTAAAATTAGATTTTAATTCGGGCATACGAGTTAATTTAGAATTAATTCGTTAGCGACGTAAATAATAATTTCGCTAGGCGCGATTATTTATTTAAATTCGATTTAATTAACGTCGCGACGCAAGTTCGGTATTTCGGAAATATCGAACCCGAACGCGTGAGTGGACGTGGGCCCACTTTCATTTGGGAACGTGTGGGGCCCACATGACACTTGTCATTATATGCATTATTTTAATGATAAGGCATTGCATGGTGATAGTGTGCATTACACTCAAAGGCTTTGCATGGAGTTTGAGTGTTTGACACTCTAAGCCATTGCATGGTTTATGTCATAGATTTATTATTAATTTAATAAATTATAACATAAATATAAATTGATTTTTGGTAAAACAAATTATCAATTAAGAATTACACAAAACTCTTTCTCTCTCAATTTCTTCACATTGCCGTGAACTCCATGGAAGGACAAAGGAAGATTTGATCTTCTATTCTCCATTTTTGCTAGCACAAGCAAGGGATCAAAAGAGGTGATAGGGAAACCATCAAAGCTTGGAATACAAAAGCTTGGAGCTTCAAGTCTTCTTCCTCCTCTTGGCCGAATCTCCAACACTTGGAGCTTCCACCATTTGATCATCTTCTTCATCACATAGCTTTGTAAGTATGATTCCGCCATGCTTCAAGTCTTATTATATATATTCATTTATAGTATTTCACATGCTTAATCTTTGTTTGGGACATATTATAGAAACCAACACCATCTACGTGTCAACCAATAAACCTTAAGATAATAAATCCTTATAGACTTTTCATCGCTACTGCGAAAAAGTTTCAACGTATCAACCAAGTCGCTGCGTGTAACCTATATTACCTGCGGGCTTAAAAGTTTCAACATTTTCCGTCAGGCCCACACTTTCCTTGTAAACCCATTTACAACCGATGGGAACAATTCCTCCAGAAGCTGAACCAAGTCCCAAACTTGATTCAGATGCATAGAGTCTAACTCTGATTTCATGGCTCTTGCCACTTCACATAGTCGATGTCCAACATCATTTTTCTATAGGTAAAAGGTCAGTCTCTTCAACTAAGATAACATCAAGACTCATTTCTTGTATCAAATACAAGTGTTCATGAGGTTTAGATACCCTTTTGGACCTATTGAGTGTAGGTAATAAAGGTTCTTCATCTACTTGAACTTCAGGTTCCTCCGTTGGTTCGTTGGTCTCAAGGTGTACTTCATCAAGTTCAACATGTCTATGATTACCCCTTCAGTAAAAAACTCTACCTCTAGAAATTTTCCGAAGCGAGCTATGATCACATTTCGATGCTCGGTATCATAGAACAAATATATTTTCGTATTTGAAGGATATCCAACAACCTAAACTTTTGTCCTCGAGGCAAAAGCTTATTCTGCAGAGCACCATAACGTTTGCAGGACAGCCCCAAACCTTAATATAATTAAGATTCGGTTTCCTACCGGTCCATATCTCATACGGAGTCGTAGGAACGACTTTAGAAGGAATCTTATTCAAAATATGTGCATCAGTAAAAGAGCATAACCCTATAAGAATAGGGCAAATCTCTAAACTCAACATAGATCGGACCATATCCAATAATGTCTGATTTCTCCTTTCTGACCCTTCATAATTTTGTGGAGTACCAAGAGGAGTATATTGAGCGAGAATCACATTCTCATTTAAATAATCAATGAACTCTCTACTCATATATTCACCGCCTCAATCCGATCGAAGGTATTTATTATATTGACCGGTTTATTTTTCTAATTCGTTTCGGAATTCTTTGATTTTCAAACGTTTCTGATTTATATTTCATCAGATAAACAAAACTGCACCCTGACACATTATCGGTAAAGGTAATGAAGTATGAAAAAACACTATGTGCAGTCTGACTCATAGGACCACATACATCAGAATGTACTAGCTCCAATAAGTTAGTGGCTCGGTGTCCAACACACGAAAATGGGGCTTTGGTCATTTTACCCCGAATACAAGTTCACAGGTTAGATAAGGTTCAATGGTGGATCTGGAATCAAACCATTCCTAACCAACTAGGTTAGGCATTCACGCCTATATGACCTAACCTCATATGCCAAAGTTCAGTATTATTTATTTCAGATAATTTACGTTTATTAATTCCAGTATTCAAAAATATCTCGAGAAGTGTGCAAAATGTAATGACCATGCTCATTAGGACAACAATGGATCTGAATATTATTTCTATCACATAAATATAAGGAACAATTCTTAATATTTACATGATATCCCTCTGTATCTAATACAAAAAGTGATATAATATTTGGTACGCATTCCGATACAACATAGTAGTCATGCAATAAAAGTCTCCCACTGGGTAGGGAATCTCGCATAAGCACACTACAATTGCATCCAAAGAGTCACCACTCCCGAACCGCAACTGCATCTCTCCAAATTTCAGCTGTCTTATTTCCTTCAGCATCTGCAATGAATTGCAAATGTGAAGAGGAAAAGCAGAATCTAAAATCCAACTAGATGTGACAGCTTCACAAGCTAATTAGATATCAATAACGGGAAAATAAAAGTACATGATATCGATGCTCTTTCCCTCCTGATATGGGCAATGTAGTTAGGACAGTTCCTCTTCCAGTGCCCAACCTTCTGGCAGTGATGGCATTATCTTCAGAAGCTCTCTTGGGCTTTGCTACCTTAGCCTGCGGAGGAATATTGAAACATTTCTTCTTCTTTCCCTTCGTCCGCCTCCCATCCGACTTGGATTGGGAAGAAGCAGAAAATGAAGTGGTTTCAGAAGGTGAGCCGGCACTCCCTTCTTCAGATCCTCCTCAGCTATGAGAAGCATCCTATGCAACTCATGGTAAGTGCAGTGAATCCCGTTCATGTTTAAGTACATAACAAACTAGCGATACGACGCCGATAGTGAACCAAGAATGACACTCTTACCAAAGTATCATAGAGAGGGAAATCTATGTGCCTCAATTGCTCGATCATATTGATCAAATGAATCACATGTGTGCTCACAGCCTGTCCCTCGTCAAGTTTAGAATGGAACTGTTCCATTGCTACACTGTGAACCAAGACCTGTTCTTTGTTCATGAATGATTCACAGAGTTGTGTCATCATGTTATATGCATCAGGTATCTCAAAATATTTCCTCTTAAGTTCCAAATCCAGTGAACTGGGAATATATGATTTAACTCTTAAATCATCGTCTTTCCATTTACAGAAAGTCTCAAGTTCCTCCGTTGATGCATCCTTAGACATGGCAAGAGGCAAATGACCCTCAAATACATATCTGATCTTCTCAGATCTGAGGACAATCCTCAAATCCATATCCCAGTCAGTGAAGTTCTCAGTGCCTTTGAGCTTATTCGTATCAAGAATACAAGCAAAGAGGTTGTTCAAAGAAGAAGCCGCCATCGCAAATCTATCACATAGATAGCGTAAAACGGTTAG
Organism: Zanthoxylum bungeanum; assembly: GCA_019454045.1. Classification (NCBI taxonomy): domain Eukaryota; kingdom Viridiplantae; phylum Streptophyta; class Magnoliopsida; order Sapindales; family Rutaceae; genus Zanthoxylum; species Zanthoxylum bungeanum. The sequence goes on along the minus strand of SKCR01030400.1, from coordinate 6,743 downwards.
CAAACAAAACAACTTCATACAATATCAAAAGCATTAAATAGATCTTGGAATTTTAATCTAAAAATGCCTCTCCCACTATTTCATTCAAAAATGTAATCCCCAAAACAGAATACATAACATGCAATAATCAAATTAAATACAATAGTGAAAAGCGGACCCCATGAATATATTTCAGCTCATAGCTTTGCAACGTTCTCGCTTCCGTATATTCATTAGGTAGACAACTCATTGTCAATCACTCACCAATAACTCCTAGGTTTCGGTTTTAACGTTTCTCATTGTGACAGCTTTGGCACGTTCACAATGAGGCGTATCAAGGTTAAACTTGTCAATGTTAAATTCAAGATACTTGCGTAACCATAACAACTTTGGCACGTTCAGGATTCCTCTTTCGCTTGAATTTACATAACATCAAAAATATATCCAGTACAAATAAATTCCTATCAGTTATATCCTCACAGCTTTGGCACGTTCTCAGATACAGTCGAAGAATATTTATCCATAAGCCATATTGACAAGACAGACCAAGAAACATGCATCAAATGCATGTTAATTATTAAATCTTATTTCAAATGAGGATTTTCCGCAAAAGATGTTATTTACTTTATTTAATCAAATTAAATAAACACTGTAGGAAACGCTTTCCTCACGCAGCGGAAGCGGCTAAGGCACCCGGGACCGACTTTAAAAAAATTTTCTGCTCTCCTCATCTTAAAAGTGAAAACGTTTTGTCTATAATGATCAATGGCCTTGTGGTCTTTCGGCTTCCATGCACCATGCGTTAAATGATTTGATCATCTACGTGAGCTGATCAACTTTTTCCTTTGCTTGATTGCCGAGCCATGGACGTGTGATAAGAAATCGGATCCGCCAATCGATCTTCCGAGCTATGTCTCGTTACCAACGGAAAGTAGGGTGGGCTACACTCACAAGATAAATCCCTAAACTATTTAGAGATTTTGTCACACAATAATATTTTTATTTTTCTTCTTTTTTTCTTCAATGGTGTTTCTCAACTTTTGAGAGAATGTTGAAGAAGAAGGAGGCTAGGGTTGCAAGAATGAGAGTCTTCCAAAAAGAAAATAAAATTTTCTTTATATACTTAGGTTAAATTGTTTCCAAAAACAAATCAACCACTCCCTTCCCCATCCATCAAGAATCGGCCAAGGCTAAGAAAATATCTTTAATTTTTGTAACATCAATCAAGAAGTGAATGACCAAATCAATTACAAAAATTAATTATGTAATTTACCTTTTCAAATTTTGATAACTTCCAAAGCCATCAAAAACTTCCCTTTTCTTCCATGACAAAATCGGCAATGGCATATATTTTCTTTATTAATTTTTGCAACAATTGTATTAGCTTTCCATAAAGCCAAATATGTTACAAAATCAAAAAGTTTAATACCATTATAGATTTGTAACTTCCAAAATTAAATCAAGGGTTTCCAAAACCCTTTAATTTGGAAATTACAACTTTAGCCTTCATTTAAATTACATCATATATAATTTAATTATTAATAATAAATAATTATCATATAATCATTTATTATATAAATCATATATTAACTTTTAATATATAGTTCTAAGTGTGACAAATAATATTATTAATCATATTAATAATATTTATACCTTTGTGAGTATATAATTGGACTATCCAATTATACTAAATCCGCTATAGTAAATCGAGCTAGCACGGGGACCAAATAGACATACGGTTCCGAGCTCCAATAATCTCGAAATATTTAATTAAGATCTTAATTAATATTCTGAATTATTAACTTCGGGTTATTCCACTAAAAACCCGAAGTTACACTCTCGTTGCCGCATATGATATATTAAGTCGAACCAAGTCGGTGTCCATCGATATAGTCATTACATACGAATTGGCCCTTCATGAGTATCTCGTAATTAGAGTCGGGTCATAATGTCCGTTATACCCCTCTAATTATTTTTACCTTAAGTACCATTGATTCTCTAATGAACGATTTATTCATAACTATTATGAATTTTAATCTTTCTATTCGTAATAGAAAGACTTGAGCGCTCAAATCGTTCAAGCATCGAATCAACCCTTAAGAAAGATACTCCTCTACTTCTCGCAAGAAGGAGTGAACTCCATGTCTATGTAAAATGTTCCTAGCTACACAACAGACCATGCCCCCAAAGTATGTAGCTATTGGTCGAGACTGCTACACCAACCTCACATTTGTAAATCAAAGGACATGGCCTCCCATGCAGGAGTTCGTAGTACACTCGGGATTAAGATCAATCCATATATGACCATCTAGTAGATCGAAATGACTTTCTTAGTTTAACGGATATTATAAGAATGTCATTTCCATCTGGGTCCAGTCCTATATGATCGCATCATACAAGGTGTCTTCATTCTCATGTCTCTACATGGACCATCCGGATCAAGATCGTCATACAAATATAGAATGGACCGCAGCTATAGATAAACCACAAACAAAGTATCTGCTTTGTTTGCTCTCTATGGACTATTTAAGATTACTAACTTTAGACTTAAATCCTCTTGTGTATGACACTCATACACTAAGTCTGAAGGCACATAAGTAATCTAGGGTATTTAAGATGATATATAATATGCGAAAATTAAAAAAAGAATATTTGATAAATGAATAATGCATCGTATTATTTCAAAACACATAAAACTGTTTACATCACATGTAGCTCTAGGGCATACATTCCAACAATCTCCCACTTGCACTAGAGCAAATGGGACATGTCACGTAATCCTAGACCACCTAGGTGACCTTTAAACACTTTAGCCGACAAGGTCTTTGTAAACGGAACTTGGCAGGTTCCTATGAATTTCCTTTCTATATGCTTTTCCCTCTTGTGGTTTCTTGGTTCTTTAGAGTTTGCCACCGGACCACTACCATCGCAATAGAGTGTGAGTGGTCTATCCATATCTGGAATAACTTCCAGATCTCCCAAAAATTTACGGAGCCAGACTGCTTCCTTAGCTGCTTCACAAGCTGCTACATATTCAGCCTCCAAGGTGGAGTCAGCAATGCAAGTTTGCTTTATACTCCGCCATACTATAGCCCCACCACCTAGGGTGAACACTGATCCAGATGTAGATTTCCTAGAATCGACATCTGTCTAAAAATCAGAGTCTGTATATCCCCTTAGGATCATATCCTCACCGGAATACACATGCATATAATCTCTCGTTCTCTTAAGATACTTGAGAATGTGTTTCACAGCCACCCAGTGATCCAATCATGGGTTTGACTGAAACCTATTGACTACTCCCACTACAAAACATATGTTTGGTCTCGTGCATAACATAACATACATGAGACTACTAACTGCTGAGGCGTATTGGATATGTCTCATTTCCTCAGCATCTTGAGGTGTCTCAGGAGATTGCCTTTCTTGGAATTCTGCGTCCCAAATCGCACAAGGATCTTGTCGATATAGAATGCTTGAGACATAAATAACATTCGTTTCTTGCGATCCCGAAGTATCTGAATCCCAAGAACATAACTGGCCTCTCCCAAATCTTTCATTTGGAATTGGTTAGCTAGTCAGGTTTTCACGTCTGATAATATCTTTACATCATTCCCAATGAGTAAAATATCATCGACGTATAAAACAAGAAAAAACCACCTTCCCGTCAATGACGCGTTTGTATACACAAGGCTCATCAACGTTCTGCTCAAAGTCATAAGACTTGATTTTGGTATCAAATCTTATATTCCAAGATTGAGATGTCTGTTTGAGTTCATAAATGGACCTTTGCAGCTGGCAAACCTTTTGCTCTTGACCTTGGGCGATGAACCCCTCTCGTTGTATCATATAGATACTCTCATCAAGATTGTCATTCAAGAATGCAGTCTTGACATCTATTTGCCAAATTTCATAGTCATAATATGCAGCAATGGATAGAAGAGTGCGGATGGATTTAAGCATAGCTAATGGCGAGAAAGTTTCCTCATAGTCTACTCCCTCTTTCTGGGTATAACCCTTGGCCACTAGTCTAGCATTGAAGGTCTGTACCTTCCAATCTAATCCTCTCTTCCTCTTGTAGATCCACTTGCAACCTATAGGTTTTACACCATCAGGTTGGACTACAAGTTCCTAGACTGAGTTGGAGTACATGGACTCCATCTCTAGGTTCATGGCTTTGAGCCATTCGTCTTTGTCAGAATCATCCATTGCACTATTATAGGTCAATGGATCATCTGTGCCATCGCTGGATGCGACAATTTGTGCCTCTCCAACCCTAAGGTAGCGATCCGGTTGTCGTACAACCATCCCACTGCGTCTAGGCGGTAGATCATTTTGAGGAGCTTGCATCTGACTCTCAGATGTCGAAGGTGCTATGTGTTTGTCAACTTTTGTTGATTGTGGTGTGCTGGTCGAACCAGCAAGTAACTCCTCGATTAACACCGTACTCCGAGGTTTAAACTCATTCATGTAGTCCTCCTATAGAAACGTGACATTTTTCGATACAAATACTTTGTTATCATCAATACTATAGAAGAATTTGCCCCTAATTTCCTTAGGATAACCTACAAATAGGCAGACCTGAGAGCATGGCTCCAATTTTGTATTCTTATTCTTCAGCAGATGTGCTGGACACCTTCATATGCGGAAATGTCGTAAACTAGTTTTACGACCATTTCACAACTCTAAGGGAGTCTTAGGAACAAATTTAGATGGAACTACATTAAGGATATGCATTGCAGTTTGCAGTGCATATCCCCAGAACGAACTAGGTAGTGAGCTATAACTGAAAAGGGTCCGATTTCTCATTCTGCAACACCATTTTGCTGTGGTGTTCCAGGCGCTGTGAACTGGGATACTATCCCATGCTCAACTAAGAATTCCTCGAAATCTCTGTCGAGGTATTCTCCTCCACGATCCGATCGTAGAATTTTGATTGTCTTACCTAATTGGTTCTCAACCTCGGTACGATACTCTTCGAACTTTTCAAAGGTATCTGATTTGTGATGCATTAGGGAAACATACCCATATCTAGAATAATCGTCAATGAATGTGACGAAGTATTCATAACCACCTTGGGCTCTTACATTCATTGGTCCGCAAACGTCCGAATGTATTAGCTCAAGTGGTTGACTGGCTCTTATATCTTTTCCAGTAAAAGGCCTCTTGGTCATTTTTCCTTCTAAACGGGATTCACAAACTGGTAAAGTTCTGAGCTTCAACTGGTTTAAGGCTCTGTTCTTTATCAATCTGGCTATCCGGTCAAGGCTGATATGACCAAGTCTAAGCCATAGATATGTGTCATCGTGAGAAAATCATTTGCCATTTAGTTTTAGGTTTCTCAACCTAAAATATTTCAGTATTGAGCAGTGGCTTATGTGTTAATGGTCTTAACACATACAAGTTATCTTCTAGTTTCCTTAGCATATAGGTAATTCATTTATGAAATAATAACTATTATTATTAGATAAATGATAACTATCATGCTATAGTTTTGAAATAGAAATCAAATTTCCATGACAAAACAAGAACAAACACAACTTTGTTTAAATTCAAATAACTTTTATTTGAAAAATTGAAAACTGATAACTCCCACTGTTTTACTGAAATAACATCCTTGTCCTAACTCTCATAGTAAAATTACCTTCAGCAAGGTCTTTACGTATGTCAAATAGCCGTACCTTTAGCCTTCTCAGTGCTATTCTTCTTAATCTTTGCATAGAAGACTCGACAACATTTGCCTCATCACCGGACCTACGAGGATCCACAAGCATGGACTCACAATGGGTGTCATTAAGTAGTTGGGTCAAAGTAAAAGTCAACTTGTTCATATCATAGTTGCTTTTAAACTGCAAGAAACTCTTCGGAAGAGTTTCCATAATTATGGCCACCTGGCTACGCTCGTCAATACGAGCTCCATGGGTTTCAGCAGTGTTGAGATAGGTCATCATCCTCAAGACGTGCTCTCGGACTGATGTCCCATCTTTCATCCAAGTGGTCATCGCTGAGATCATGGCCTCATGGCATTGACGCTCCGAAGGCTGCCCAAACAAGCCCTGCAATGACTCCATCATCTGAGATGTTAGAGCCATATGTTCATGCTTTGCTACAAGAACCTCATACATCCCTGCTAGCAAGTAGCAGCGGGCTTTCTTATTTGCTGCGACCCATTTCAAGTAGGTATCGCGCACAGCTTGGCCAGCATTTATGGCCTGCTCGGGAGGACTCTCCTCCGTCAGGACAAACTTTAGGTCTTTACAGACAATGACATCGTTCATGTTACTTTTCCACTTAATATAGTTTTCTCCTATTAATATAGAATCAGAGGCACTGGGTGCAATGATGGTACAGGCAGATGAGACCGGGGTAGAGCATGTAGTCTACTTTCTCAGTAAGAAAATGCTTCCGTATGAAGCCCGCTATCAAGAAGTAGAGAATATCTGTTTGGCAGTAGTATGGGCGTCCAGAAAATTGCGGCATTACTTCCAATCTTACATGATCCAGGTAGTGGCAAAAGAGAAACCTTTGAAATATCTGCATTCAGTGCCTTCGCTAGTGGGAAAATTGGGCAGATGGTTAGTGTTGCTGACAGAGTTTGACATTGAGTACCTCACATCTAAAGTGATCAAGAGGCGAGCCGTAGCAGAATTTCTAGCATTGCAACCTATTGAAGGGGATCAACATAAATTTTAATTCCCAGATGAAGAGATCCAAGCAATAACAGTTCAAGGGTGGAAATGTATTTTGACGGAGCAATGAATTAC
>SKCR01030399.1:0-31609 GCA_019454045.1 Zanthoxylum bungeanum | reverse complement strand
GTGACTTGGAGGGTGCCAAAATCGCACCTTGTTCTTCAAACATCAAAAACCGAATTCAATGTGAGTTGATTCCGCCACCTCCTTTGATGTGTTCATAACTCGTTTTTTATGCATTGTTTGTGATCTTGTGGACTTGATTAAACTCCAACACTTTCTTAGGTGGACTTTGATAGCGTAACACTATCGGGCCATTTATTGATCCCCCTTAATATCAAACGTCCCAATTCCATTTGGGTTAACGAACTTTACCACCTGGTGAAATGTAGATGGGACCACTTCCATGTTGTGAATCCATTGTCTCCCCACAATCACATTGTATGTCGAATATGCATTAAGCATCAAAAAATCTATGTATACCATTTTCTCACCAGTGGTTATTGGCAATGAAATTATGCCTCTTACATTCAGCCTTATTCCCTCAAAGGCGATGAGAGGTACATGACAAGGATGCAAATCATATTGCTTCAACTCCATATTGTGAAACGTGTATTCAAACAGGATATCGGCACTACTTTCCCATCCATTAAAATTCGGTGTACTTGAATGCTGCTAAGGATAAGGGAAATGACCAGTGGACTATTGGGTTTCTAAGGTCAAACCAAGATCATATTAAGCATGAAATCATGTGAATACGAAAAGAAGTATAGCGGAAATATACTCACTTTGATCGGTTGGATGGATGTGTAGAGTTCAAAAACTTTGCTCTCTTAAAGTTTTCCCAAGCTCCTTCAAGGTTGAGTGTCAAGCTCCAAGCTTTGATCAAAGGATTCCAAACTCAATGGGAAAGTTACCCTAACACCTTAGTATGATTCTTTGATGTGTGCTAGCACTTAGAAAAATTGCAACAATTTCTTCTTTGTTTCTTGAAGCTCTCGGCCAAGCCAAGTTGGGAGAGAAAATTTTCACTTTTTGCGTGAATGAGAGAGATGAGAATAGATAAGTGTTAACTTACATTTGATTTCCAAAAATAAAAAATATGATATACCAAACTCAAAGTTGGTAAAGGTCAATCATCTCTCACATTAGTGTGTTGAACAAGTCATCAACAACCCACCAAATTCCATCAACTAAAAGTTGATTAAAGTGACTAGGAGATGTGACTTGTGGGCCCCACTTGATTCAAAATCCGAGTGGGCCCGCAAACACTTTCCGGGCTCAGGTTCGTTAATTCTGATTTAACGAATTTTCCGTTGCGACGTAATTAAATCAAATTTAATTAAATAATTATGCCTAGCAAAATTACTATTAAAGTCGCTCACGAATTAATTCCAAATTAATTCGTTCGCCCGAATTAAAATCCAATTTTAATTTCGTTATGAAATCTAATTTCATTTAATTTATCGAATATATATTATTTTATCGCTTAATTCCAGATTAATCGTTCTCTCTCTTCTAATTGAATTTTATCCAAGATAAATTCTCGATGTTATTAATCCTAGATTAATTTTCTCTCTCTTATAATTAATCCTAGATTAATTATGTTCGAGTCATACGTCATCGGTGAATCTTTGGGAAGCGACCCATGAGATCCCTGGATATGTTGGTAGTAAATCCGATCGTCGGACTATCCGAACATGTGCGTACCCGGTACCACTTTCTTACCGATTTACGAGACATGGTTGGCTTCTAGCAAAGCGTCATGCCTACCCAATTCTCTAGAAATATTCTTTAAGGAATATATAATCTATAAGAGGCGTAGTATACGTAGTATTGCGTATTGCCATCCAGTATCTGATGTCACATGCAAGGCCTGGGGCTGGAATAGTGTCTGCCCCGTACGAAGCATATATCGGATCACAAGCAACTAGTCTCTATAATCGGATAATCATGACCGTGTCATATTATCCCGATAGTTGCAACATAATAGAGAACTACTTCTGTATCCCTGCGTGATCATCATCTCCATATGATTAAGGTGATACTTCCGTCTTGACATCGCATCCAATACACTACGATCTCAATAAACCCAGAAGAGGCGTACACAAAACCTTTTAAAGTCCCGAACAACCAAAACCAAAGCGTATTGATTGTCACAAGTATTAGCGATGCAAGTCTCAGGTTAAGACCAAATACACCTACCCTGATTCAGATTCCCATAGACACATAGTCATACTACCAATGGGATTCCGAGGGGTCTATCCAGAGCGAAGCTGTTTCTGTACCATCGATAAACAGAACCTCCTATTACACTTGCATGAGTATCCAATACCCAAATATATGAGAACTATACCGTTACGCTTACATAACACGCACAAGTGTAATACTAGTCTATTCCGCATTATCGATGTCCAGTCTCGATAATACTACGACTAGGGATATTTAATGATTAAACCTTACGTGGATTCATATTGTCTCATATCTTATTAATCCGGTACTAATCATATGGACTTTTATCATTTATATATCTTGGTAATCTAATTACAAATGATAAAAGAGAAATTTCTTTTGTCACATAGTTTATTTGTACAACAACACCATGTTCTGTACAAATAGTGATGCTATGGGTCAGAATTGTCCAACAATCTCCCACTTGGCCTATAGCCAATCACTCAAGTGTCCTACACATGAACTATGTACTGGTCGCTCAAATTCAGCTGAGAAATAGCTTTCGTCAGTGGATTTCCCTTGTTATCATTTGATGCGTTTTTATTCGATCATCACATTTCCATGATGCATGATTCGACGAATCAGATGAAATATTCGAAGTATATATTAGGATCGTTGATGAGACCGTAATTCTTTAGCCTGTGCTGTAGCCCAGCCAGCTACTAACAGAACTATACCTAATCCAATTAGGATTATATAGATCCAAAATGCTTTTTTTGCTACCTCAGCTGCAACAATGTTCCGCTTTTTTTATTTATTCGGCAATAGTATCTTGCTTGGAAGATTTCCAGCTCATTGTTCCGTTATTCAAACTAAATAAGTACCCTTATTGCGACTTAAAATCATCTTTTTCGGTTTGGAAACATGCAGCGGTGAACCTAGTCACCTCAAGTTCTCATTCTCCATATTTCAAGAAAGCATCCTTAGTTTGTCCAAGATACTCAAGGATATTCTTTTCATTAATCCAGTGACCATCACCCGGATTGGCCTGATTGTGACTCTATATGCTCAAAGCATATGAGACACCAGGTCGGGTATATATTTTTCAAAGTACGAATTCTCGGAGAGTGTCAAAAACTATTAGATCAATCCCAGTAGATCCTTATTCCTAGAATAAAGGTTGCATCTCCCAAGTATTCCATGGAGAATTTTAATGAAAGCCAAGCTTTCACCGATTGTATTATGGGAATGTAATTTCCAAGAAATGATATGTCATAATTATATAGGACAATCATTGTCAATGCGCTCATTCTAACCTTCTTATATACACAAGAATCATATTTGTTTTGAATTAAATCATAAACCATTATTATTACATCAAAATGCTAGTTCCAAGAACGCAATGCTTGCTTCAATACATAAATGGATCGATTTAACTTGCAAACCTTGTCTGTATGTTTAGGTACGACAAAATCGTCAGGCTATTTCATATAAACATCCTCCAAAAGGTTTCTGTTAAGGAAAGCGATTTTGACGTCCATATGCCATATCTCGTAATCGAAATATGCAGCAATAACAAGCATAATCTGAATGGATTTAATCATGGCAATATGTGAAAAAGTTTCATCGTAATCGACACCATGTCATTGACGATACCCTTTCGCCACAAGCCTAGCTTTGTACGTTTGTATGTTGCCATCCATGTCGGTCTTCCTCTTGAAGACCCACTTGCAACCAATAGGCTTTACGCCTTCTGGTGCATCAACCAATGTACAAACTTGGTTGGTGTATATGGAATCCATTTCGGATTTCATGGCATCTTTCCATAAACCGAAGTCGATACCTTGTATCGCTTCCTCATACGTAGCCGGCTCGTTATCCTCAATAAGATTAATATCTACATGAAGTGAGATCATAAACCCATACCTCTCAGGTTGTTTTCTGACTCTCTCCGATCTACGTGGTTCTTGTGTATTCAAAGATTGTGGTACAGTCTCATCCTTGATAAACTGTTCGTGTTCCATTAAGGATTCTGTGCCAGGAACAGTATCACTCCGATTTTTATCGAGTTCTACTTTCCTCCCACTTACCATTGTATATAGGTATTCCTCTTAGGAAAACCGCATGGAGAGCAACAATTAAATTGTTCTCTTGTGAGTTGTATAAGTACTATAATTTGGTTTCCCTATGACAACCTACAAATTAGGCACTTATCCGATTTGGGTTCTAGTTTGGTACCATCCAAACATATGCCCAACATTCCCAAATCTTCAGGAAAGAGAAAACCCGGTTTCTTCCTGTTCATATCTAATATGAAGTATGTCTAACAGATTTTCATGGAACCTTATTCAAAATAAGTATTGCACTATTTAATGTGTATCCTCAGAAGGAAATTGATAGCTCATAGCGACTCATCATTAATCTTACCATGTCAAACAAAGTTCGGTTTCTCTGTTCGGACACACCGTCAAATTGAGGTGTCCCGCGAGGAGTCCATTATGAAAGAATACCATACACTTTCTGGTAATCTTGAAACTCATAAGTTTAAGTATTTTAGACTATGGTCCGACCGTAATGTTTTTAATACTTTTACCGGTCTATTTTCTTACTTCGTGTCGAAACTCTTTGAATTACTCAAAAGTTCATGACTTGTGTTTCATAAGATACACATAACCGTAACGCGATGCCACATCCGTAAGGTTACGAAGTATTCATATTCATCTCTAGCCTAGCTAGACATGGGCCCTCTTTACGTCACAATGAACGAGGGCTAACAGATCGGTGGCACTTACACTTTTAACAATTAAAAAGTGTTTTAGGCACTTTGCCTAATAAACTAGATTCGTAGACATCATTTGAATTAGAATCAAATCCGTCGTAGTATCCACTCTTCGAAAGTGTGGATATACGAGTCTTGTTAATGTGTCCCAGACAACAATGCCACTTTTAAGTCTCAACAGATTTATTCAGTTTGATCTTTTGTTTGTCATGTTGTATGTTTGAGATTAATTTATATTCTAAATAGAAATACTGTTATTTACATCTAATGTCCTTATCTCAATATCAACTTTATAAACAAAACACTTAGTGTTCTAGAATATAAAGGTACACCCGCAACATGTTAAACTAGATATAGAGATAATGTTTCTAGTCAAACTAGGTACATTATAACAGTTTCCTAATTCAAGTACTTGCCCAAAGGGCAGTTCCAAAACTTAGGTTCCCACAGCCAAAACAGCGACTCTTGTCCCGTTTCTGACTCGCAGGTCGATCTCATCTAAAGTCAGTCTCCTACTAATCAGCAGATTCTGCACATCAGTACATATTTATGTACCATATCTAGTATAAAAAATCCAATTTTGAAACCAGTAGTAAACATGTTTATGACAAACATACTTGAAGCCGGAGCCTTGTCCCGCCTTCACTTCCTTCATGTCTGCCTTGTCCATACGGCAGTCACGCTTCCAGTGACCCCATTTGCCATAGTTTAGGCAGACATCTTGGGATATATCCTTTGTCTTCCTAGAAGACTGTGACGATTTAGCCTTGCCCCCATTTTAGAAGCTCTGGCTCTGCCTCCTTGAGCATAGCTATCAACTCTCCAAGAGTTTTCTCGTGGTTCATAATGAACCTGCCCCAGCATTCGGGCAGAGACTGTAAGATCAAATCTTTGGAAGTCTCGGCCACGTAGGTAATGCCCAGCTAACCTTACTATTCGATGTCAGCAATCATCTGCGACACCTAGTGCTCGACAGATGTACCCTCTGACATACGCAAGCGAAATAACTTCTTTTGCAATTCGTACTTCTAAGACCTAAGGTTAGATCTATGAAGATCCTTTAATTTCAACATCATACTATAAGGATCTAATCCTTAGTTCTGACGAAGAAATTAAGGAGTCATTGCGGCAAGCGTAACAGATTGAGCATTAAAGTTATCATCACCATGAGTCTTCCAAACCTCATGCTCCACTATTTGCTCAACTCCGAGCTCAAGCCCGAAATGTCCTCTATCAAATAAAGTAACTTCTCGGCTCCCATCACTATCATGAGGTTCTATTCCCAATTTGAAAATTGAAGCTGTTTAAATATATTTTCACCCAGAATTATGTTTTAAACGCTAATCTATTAGTTATCTTGATTCCAATAGTCCAACTATCAAATCAACGATTTCGGGTACAATCAAATGTAATGATTAGTATAGTCTAACTATATAATCAAGTACTATTTGATTGGTTAAATTCAAATATATTTGATTACTATAATCCAATTATTGTTGGACAATTATGACCCATAGCGTCACTATTTATACAGATCATGGTATTGTTGTACAAATTAACTATGTGACAAAGGAGATTGCTCTCTTATCATTTGTGATTAGATCACCTAGATATATAAATGATAGGAGGTCCCTATGATTTGTTCCTGGACGGAGAATGATATGAGACAATATCAGTCCACGAAGGATAAATCATTAAAAATCCCTAGTTAGAGCATTGTCAAGATTGGACATCGATAAATGCGTAAAAGACTAGTATTACACTTATGCGCGTTGTGAGGGCACAATGGCATAGTTCTCATATATTTGGGTATAGGATACTCATGCAAGTGTAATAGGAGGTTGTGTTTTACCGATGGTACGGGAAACAGCTTCGCTCTGGATAGACCCCCTCGGAATTCCATTGGTAGTATGACTATGTGTCTATGGAAGTCCGAAATCAGGGTAGGTATATTTGGTCTTAACTTGAGACTTGCACCGCTAATACTTGCGACAATCAATATGCTTTGGTTGCGGTCATCCAGGGCTTTAACAGGTTCTGTGTACGCCAATGCTGGGTATATTGAGAATCATAGTGTATTGGGTGTGATGTCAAGATGGAAGTGTCACTCCAGTCATATGGAGATGATGGTCACGTAGGATACGGTACTAGTACTCTTAAGTACTGCAGTCATCGGGATAAAATGACAAGGTCATGTTCATCCGATTATAGAGACTAGGTACCAGACATCCGACATGTGCTTCGTAAGGGCAGACACAATTCCAGCCACAGGCTTAGCAAGTGATCATCCGATATTGGACAGAAATATGCAATACTACATATACTATGCCTGATATAGATCATTTACTCCCGTAAGGATATTTCTGGAGAATTGGGTAGGCATGGCGCTTTGCTAGAAGCCAACCTTGTCTTGTAATTCGGTATAAACGTAGTACTTGGTACTTACGTGTTCGGATAGTCTGACGATCGAATTTACTGCCAACAAATTTAGGGATCTCATAGGTCGCTTCCCGAAGATTCACCGATGACGTATGACTCGTACTCTGAATTAATCTGGGATTAATTAGAAGAGAGAGAAAATTAATCTGGGATTAATTACAGATATATTTTATCTTGGATAAAATATCAATTCAAGAGAGAAAATGATTAATTTGGAATTAATCGATTAAATAATATATTTGATACATTATGCGAAATTGGATTTCGACACGGAATTAAAATTAGATTTTAATTCAGGCGAACGAATTAATTTAGAATTAATTCGTTAGCAACGTGAATAGTAATTATGATTGGCATGATTATTTAATTAAATTAGATTTAGTTACGACGCAATGAAAAATTCGTTAATTTGGAATTAGCGAACCCGAGCCCGCGATTGTTTGCGAACACATTCGCATTTTGAATTCGAGTGCGGCACGCAAGTCAAATCAAGCGTCAAATCATTAGTCACATCAAGCGTCAAATCAAATGTCACTTTGAGTGATGTGACAAGTTGTCACTTGATTGAGTGATGTGACTTGATGTGAGTTGTTGGAAAAGCTTTTGAAAGCTTGAAAGTCATTTATCAATTTTTAATTGATATTTGACTTTTGGAAATTGAGTTTTGAATTTAATTTTTGTGTATTAGATACACTTTTCTTTTAACAACTCATACAACACAATTTTATCATCTCTCTCTCTCTCTCTCCATATTCTACTCTCTCTCTCGGTTCACTGCCATTTCTTCACTGGTTTGACCTGGGCAGAAATCGTGAGTTTGGGAAGCATGAGTGTGTGATTTTTGTGGCAAAAATCACAAGAGCTAGCACTCCGAGAGACATGCGAAGGTGATAGGGAAGTCCACCCATGAGCCGGGAATCATTCGACGAAGCTTGGAACTTGACGAAGGACCAAAACCGAGCCAAAACCAGTGAGCTCTCACTACCACTGCCGTGAGCTGCTACAAGGACAGAAAGTTGATTTTGTTAGTCAAAGCGTCGCTCAACCGATCGATGTGAGTATTCCGCAAGTTCGTTGATTTTTATTCGCACATATTTCATGCTTGTTTATGATCTTGGGACCTTAATAGAAACCAACAATGGTATCAGAGCAAGGTTAAAGCATGAAACAAGTTTTGGGCTTAAAATTGGGTAAATTGATTTTGAGCATGATTTGAATAAATTGGATGTTTGAGTATGCTTAATACTTGTTTAATTGATGATTGATTGGATCAATTTGATTAAATGTGGTTTGGAACAATTTCCCCAAATATTTGGGCTTGGTCGAATACAAGTGCCCTAATTTATCTTGGTGATTTTTTGATTTTTTATCATTGGATGACTTGAATCAATCGGGAATGTTGATTTAATATTGATTGTGGATTCAATTGGATTGAAATCGAAATCGATTTAAAATTCCTTATAAAAGCCGAGACTTTGAAGCATGATTGGGTTTGATTTTTGATCAAAATGTTTTGGACACTAATTGATGTAAATGAGCATGATTAATTGTATAATTGATGTTTTAGAAATGTTAATTTGGGTGATTAATCATGATATACACTTTAGGTTAATTAAATGTGAAATTGGATTTTTTGTATTTAATTAATTGGGCCTTAAAATTGGATTTGGGCTTGTTGTGTTGTAATTGGGCTTATTGGGCTTGGTTGTACCAAGATGGGTTTAGGAAAAATTGGTTGGATCCAATTGGGCCCAAAACCGCCTCCATAAAGCCCAAATGCGACTTAATGGACCTTTAAAGTTCAATTGGGCCTAATGGGCCAAAATTGATTTCTGGGCTTATGGGGTAATTCCCGGATTGGATTTTGGTTATTCGGTTTGACCCTAGTTGACCAAAAGTCCACGCCTTAAGAAATTAATTAAAAGCCCATTGGACTTTACTTAAATTGACGTTAGACGTTAATCGGGCTTTGAGACCCGTAACGATTAAATTTGGAATTGAAGTCGTAAAAGGTTTATTATTAAAGTGTAATGTTTAATTTGGAATTAAATAAGCGAATTAGAATTAAATGCATATTGAATTGGATTTAATTATGTAGTTTAATTTAATTCGAGAATTCGTACTTTGAGTACTTATTCGCAAAATGAGTTTGACTCGAACAAAATCAAATCGTTGTTGAACATTGGATGGTCACTAATTATCAGATTAATTAATTTGATTAGAGTGATTGATAACATGCTTGTGTCAATACATGGTTGCGATGCATGAATAGTATATCGGATGGATATTAGATGGGTGGGATATTTTAGAAATTGTTGTAATAAATTTGATTTATTAATTGGACCTGCGAGTCCAGCCTTATACCTCCTTATTCTTTGTATTCTCTTCTCACCTATTCCCCTCAATGTAAATGAGGTTTCTTTAGAAGTGTAGTGTAACGGGTAGAAGTAAATACATGTGCTAGCGGGAGAGAGAAAGGGAGAGATTTGATCTAAGATCAATGTGTAAAGTATCCATCTGCATATCATTATTACTTTATTTATACGCGCTTTATTATATGTTTAGAATCCATGATAAAGGGTGTATGATGATGAGACCTTAACAAAGATAATAAATTGGTTGCCAATTTGCAATCGAAAAACCCTCGCAAAATATTAAGTGTTTTTCCTTCCATTGAGTGATTCTCACTCAAGATTCGAGACTGGCATTGTCTTGTTGGCCAAAGTCAATGTCTTTGTCCGTCGAGGATGTGTTTGAATCACGAAGACTTTGTTCCATATTGGTGTCTTGTCCAAGTTGTGGTTTGTTGGCCAAAGTCAAGACCACTTCTTGTCCATCGACATTGATTATGAAGCTTTCCATGGTCAATGGGTCGCGCTTAACTGGGATCACTAAGTTTGTTGTGCCAAAGCCAAGGCTTAGTTGATTCAGAGGAAAAATGTTAGGTAATACATTGGATGTATTGGCATTTATAAGATATATGTTTCGGACTTGGATGTCCCCTTACCGGATCTAGGAATTGGACTGGATCCAATTGATCTTAGAGATCTACCTAGTTAATTATCATACAATTTGTTGGCCAAAGTCAAGATTGTGTGATATTTAACGGGATCCTAGCCCACTTGGAAACACGGTTTCCCGAGTACTCGACAGAGGGTTAGAGGCTCGCCGAAAAATAGTGGGAGGCAAGAATTAAATTTGCAATATTCGTTTAATTACTTTCCATACGCGCTCAATCACAAATATCATTCGTCAAATATATTAAATGTTAGTTGGACTAATATTTAATTGTTGTTTTAATAAATAGTTGGACTATATTGAAACTATTCATTTATAGTTGATTTTATAATTGGATTATAGTAATCAATATAATTGATTTTAATCTATTAAATTATAGTTGATTAAATAGTTGGACTATTGTAATCATTATAATAAATAGTACCTAAATCGTTGATTAAATAGTTGGACTATTAAAATCAAGATAAAATTGAAAGATTGACGTTTAATACATAATCCTAGGGAAAATGTATTTAAATGGTTTAATTTTCAAATTGGGAATAAATTTCAGGATGGTCCTGGAAAAATAATAAGTTACTTTATTTGATAAAATAACATATTATGCCTAAGCCCGGAGTTAAGAAAAAATAGTAGAGCATAATCTTGGAAGATTTATGTGATGATAACTTTAGTGCTTAATCCATTAAGCTTGTCGCAGTAGACTCCTTAATTTCTGAATCAGAAATAAGGATTAGATCCTTAAAGTATGATAATGAAATTGAAGGATCTTCATAAATCTATATTTAGATTTTAGAAGTACTAAATTGCAATAGTAAACTCTTGGACAGTTAATGACTATTCTCAAGGAGATAAAGTCAAAGTTTGCAATTAGGCAAATAGCGCAAGGCGCACCTTACTTCGATATTCTAGAAGGCCAAGGCTTGGCCAAAGGCTTCTGGAGTGTTGAACCTGGCAAATGCAAAATGATTATAATCTTCTGGGAAGATAAATGACATATCCCAAAATGTCTGTCTAAATTGTGGCAAACGGGATCGCGGAAGCGTGACTGCCGTTTGGACAAAGGAGACACGAAGGAATTAAAGACAAGGCAAGGCTCGGACTTCAAATATGTTTGTCATATCATGTTCACTACTAGTATTAAAATTGGATTTTAAATACTTAGTGTGATACATAAATATATATTGATGTTCAGAATCTGTTTTGAACAGGATACTGACCTCAATTGAGATTTGATATGCGAATTGGAAACGGGACGAAAGTCGCTGTTTTAACCGTAGATACCTAACTTTAGGAACTACCCTCGGGTGTGTACTTAAATTAGGGAACTGTTATAATGTAACTAGTTTGACTAGAAACATTATCTCTATATCAGTGTTTGACCCGCTGCGGGTAAACCTTTATATTTTAGAACACTAAAGTGTTTCATTATATAAAGATGATATTGAGATAAACACATTAGATGTGAATGACATAATTTATATTTTGAATATAAATAAATCTCAAATATATAACATGACAAACAAATAACTCACACTGATTTGATTAGAAGAAATTCAATTGTGGCATTGTTGTCTGGGACACGATTAAACAAGAATCGTATATCCGCACTTTTATAGAGTAGGTACCAGGACTAATTTGATTCTAATCAAATAAAGTCTACGAATCTAGTTTATTGGGCAACGTGCCTAAAACACTATTTACTTGGTAAAAGTGTAAATGCCACCAATCTGTTAGCCCTAGTTCATAGTGAAGCAAGTGGGCCCATGTCTAGCTAGGCTAGAGGTGGATATGAATATTTCGTGACCTTACGGATGTGGCATCGCGTTATGGTTATGTGTTTCTTTTGAAGAAACTCAAATCGGAAACTTTTAAAGTTTCAACACGAAATAGACAAACAGATCGGCTAAAGTATTAAACTGTCACGGTAAGACCGTAATGGAAAATACTTAAGCAATTAGTTTCTAATATACTAGAAAGAGTATAGTATTCTTTCTATGAGGACTCCTCCCGGAACACGTCAATTGATGTTGTGTCCGAACTGAGTAACCGAATTTTATTAGACATGATAAGGTTAATCATGAGTCGCTCTGAGCTACCATTTCCTTCAATGGATAAGCATTAACAGTGCAGAACTTATTTAGAATAAGGTTCCATAAAAATCTATTTGACAAATATCATATTAGATATGAACGGGAAAGAGACCAGGTTTCTCATTCTTGATAATTTGGGTATGCTAGGCATATGTTTGGATGATACCAAACTAGAACCCAAATTGGATAAGTGCCAATTGTAGGTTATCCTAGGGATACCAAAGTATTGTACTTATACAACTCACATGATAACAATGTAATTGTTGCTCGCCATGCGGTTTTCCTAAGAGGAATACCGATATGCAGTGGTAAGTGGGAGGATAGTAAAACTCGATGAAAATCAGAGAAATACTATTCAAGGGATCGATCCTTAATGGAACAAAAAATGGTTCATCAAGGATGAAACTATTACCATTAATCTTCGAATACACAAGAACCGCGTAAGTCGGAGAGAGTCAGAAAACAACATGGGGTATGGGTTTCTGATCTCACCTCATAAAGATGTCTATCTTATTGAGGTATACCAACTGTCTACGTATCAAGAAGTGATACAAGATATCGACTCCTTATTATGGCAAAGTGCCATAATATCCGAAATGGATTCCATGTATATCAACTTAGTTTGGATACTAGTTGATGTACCGCAAGGCATTGTGTCTATTGGTACTGTTTAAGTCTTCAAGGAAGACATACATGGGTGGCAACATACCAACGTATAAAGCTAGGCTTTTAGCGGAAAGGTATCGTTATCAAAATTATGTTGATTACGATTCAACCTTTTACCTGTTGCCACGGTAAATCCATTTGGATAATGCTTGCTAATGCTGCATGTTTCATTTATGAAATATGTCAGCTTAACGGAAAATCGCTTTCCTAAAAATGAAACCTTTTGGAGGATGTTTACAACATCCTGGCGGTTTTATCGTACCAAAACTAGCAAACAAGGTTTGCGGGTTATTCGATCCATGTTTGGATTGAAGCAAGCATTAGGTTCATGGAATTGTCGTTTTGATGTGATCATAATGGTTTATGATTTAATTCAAAACGAAATGATTCTTGTGTATATAAGAGGGTTAGTGGGAGCGCACTGACAGTGGCAGTCCTATAAATAATGATAATTTGTCATTTCTTGGAAATGATATTCCCATAATATAATCGGTGAAAGCTTGGCTTTCGAGAAAACTCTCCGAGAATTCGTACATTGAAAAATGTACGTTACCTGGTGTCTCATACGCTTTGAGCATATGGATTCACAAACAGGCCAATCCAAGTGATAGTCACTGGATTGATGTTAAGAACTTCCGTTAGTATCTTAGAGAACTAAGGATGCTGTCTTAGTCTATGGAGAATGAGAACTTGAAGTGACTGGGATCACTGCTGCAAGTTTCCTAAACCGATAAAGACGACTAAAAGTCACAAACGGTACTATACAGTTTGAATAACGAAACAGTGAGCTGGAAATCTTCCAAGAAAGATATTGTTACCGAATAAACAACAAATGCGGGTTATTGCTGCAGTTGAGGTGGCAATAGAAGCATTCTGGGTCGATACAAAATCTAATTAGATTAGAAATAATTCTGTTAGCAGCTGAGCTAGGCATCAGCACAGGCTAAAGAATTAATGGTCTCATCAACGATCCAGATATATACTTCGATATTCATCTGATTCGTTCGGATCATACATCGTGACGATGTGATGATCGAATCAATCGCATCAGATGAAATAATCATGCAAATCCGCTGACGAAAGCATTTCTCAGCAATTTGAGCCAACCGTACATAGTTCGGGTGTAAGACACTCGAGTGACTGGCTATAGGCCAAGTGGGAGATTGTTGGATAATTATGACCCATAGTGTCACTATTTGTACATATCATGGTGTTGTTGTACAAATTAACTATGTGACAAAGGAGATTGCTCTCTTATCATTTGTGATTAGATCACCTAGATATATAAATGATAGGAGGTCCCTATGATTTGTTCCTGGATGGAGAATGATATGAGACAGTATCAGTCCACGAAGGATAAATCATTAAAAATCCCTAGTCAGAGCATTGTCGAGATTGGACATCGATAAATGTGTAAAAGACTAGTATTACACTTGTGCGCGTTGTGAGGGCACAACGGCATAGTTCTCATAAATTTGGGTATAGGATACTCATGTAAGTGTAATAGGAGGTTGTGTTTTACCGATGGTACGAGAAACAGCTTCGCTCTGGATAGACCCCCTCGGAATTCCATTGGTAGTATGACTATGTGTCTATGGAAGTCCGAAATCAGGGTAGGTGTATTTGGTCTTAACCTGAGACTTGAACCGTTAAAACTTGCAACAATCAATATGCTTTGGTTGCGGTCGTCTAGGGCTTTAACAGGTTCTGTGTACGCCAATGTTGGGTATATTGAGAATCGTAGTGTATTGGGTGTGATGTCAATATGGAAGTTTCACTCCAGTCATATGGAGATGATGGTCACGTAGGATACGGTACTAGTACTCTTAAGTACTGCAGTCATCGGGATAAAATGACAATGTCATGTTTATCCGATTATAGAGACTAGTTACCAGACATTCGACATGTGCTTCGTACGGGGCAGACACAATTCCAGCCCGAGGCCTAGCACGTGATCATCCGATACTGGACAGAAATACGCAATACTACGTATACTACGCCTGATATAGATCCTTTATTCCTGTAAGGATATTTCGGGAGAATTGGGTAGGCATGGCACTTTGCTAGAAGCCAACCTTGTCTTGTAATTCGGTATAAATGTTGTACTTGGTACTTACATGTTCGGATAGTCGACGACCGAATTTACTACCAACATATCCGGGGATCTCATGGGTCGCTTCTCGAAGATTCACCGATGATGTATGACTCGTACTCTAAATTAATCTGGGATTAATTAGAAGAGAGAAAAAATGAATCTGGGATTAATTACGGAGATATTTTATCTGGGATAAAATATCAATTAAAGAGAGAAAACGATTAATTTGGAATTAATCGATTAAATAATATATTTGATATATTATGTGAAATTGGATTTCGACGCGGAATTAAAATTAGATTTTAATTCGGGCGAACGAATTAATTTAGAATTAATTCGTTAGCGACGTGAATAGTAATTATGCTAGGCATGATTATTTAATTAAATTAGATTTAGTTACGACGCAACGGAAAATTCGTTAATTTGGAATTAGCGAACCCGAGCCCGCGATTGTTTGCGAGTGCATTCGCATTTCGACTTCGAGTGCGGCACGCAAGTCAAATCAAGCGTCAAATCATTAGTCACATCAAGCGTCAAATCAAATGTCACTTCGAGTGATGTGACAAGTTGTCACTTGATTGAGTGATGTGACTTGATGTGAGTTGTTGGAAAAGCTTTTGAAAGCTTGAAAGACATTTATCAATTTTTAATTGATATTTGACTTTTCAAAATTGAGTTTTGAATTTAATTTTTGTGTATTAGATACACTTTTCTTTTAACAACTCATACAACAAAATTTTATCATCTCTCTCTCTCTCTCTCCATATTCTACTCTCTCTCTCGGTAGTTCACTGCCGTTTCTTCACTGGTTTGAGCTGGGCAGAAACCGTGAGTTTGGGAAGCATGAGTGTGTGATTTTTGTGGCAAAAAACACAAGAGCTAGTACTCCGAGAGACATGCGAATGTGATAGGGAAGTCCACCCATGAGCCGGGAATCATTCGACGAAGCTTGGAGCTTGACGAAGGACCAAAACCGAGCCAAAACCAGTGAGCTCTCACTGCCACTACCGTGAGCTGCTACAATGGCAGAAAGTTGATTTTGTTCGTCAAAGCGTCGCTCAACCGATCGATTTGAGTATTCCGCAACTTCATTGATTTGTATTCGCACATATTTCATGCTTGTTTATGATCTTGGGACCTTAATAGAAACCAACAATTATATAATCAACTATAAATGAAGTAGTTTGAATACAGTCCAAGTGTTTAATTAAAACAACAATTGAATTATTAGTCTAACTAATATATATAAAAATTTTAATGACGAAAAATTGAAATGAGGGCGTATTGGCAAGTATCTAAACAAAATTACAAATTTAATACTTGCCTCGCACTATTTTTCGGCGAGCCTCTAACCCTATGTGGAGTACTCGGGAAACCTAGTTTCCTAGTGGGCTAGGATCCCGTTAAATAACACACAACCTTGACTTTGGACAACAAGCTGTATGATATTTAACTAGGTAGATCTCTAAGATCAATTGGATCTCATCCAATTCCTAGATCCAGTAGGTGGACCTCCAAGTCCGAAACTTATATCCAATATATGCCAATATATCCAATATATTGCCTAACCTTTTCCTCTGAATCAACTAAGCCTTGGCTTTGGCTCAACAAACTTAATGAAACCAGTTAAGCGTGACCCATTGACATTGGGAAAGCATCGTAATCGAGGCCGATGAACAAGAAGTGACCTTGACTTATGCCAACAAATCACAACTTGCCCAATGCGTACGATATGGAACAAAGCTTTCATGATTCAAACACATCTGCGATGAACATTGATCTTGACTTTGGCCAACAAACCAATGTCAATCTTGGATCTTGAGAAAGAACCATTCAATGGAAGGAAAATGTTTAATATTTGATTGAGGGTTTTTCGCGTAGTTGGAAACCAATTAATTATCATTGATTAGGTCTCATGATACACCTTTAAGCATGCATTCTAAAAGCATAATAAGGCGCGATAAATAAAATAATAATGATATGCGGATGGATATCTCACAAATTGTTCCTAGAACAAATCACTTCATTTCCTCTCTCGGCTAGCACTATTATAACTTCTACCCAATTACATAATACATTAAAGAAACCTCATTACATTGAGGGGAATTGGTGAGAAGAGAATTACAAAGAATCGAAAGATAAAGGCTGGACACGCAGGTCCAATTTAATAAATTCTAAATTTATTACAACAATTTCCAAAATTTCCCTCACCCATCTAATATCCATCTGATATACATTATTCATACAACACATCCATGTATTCACACAAAGCATGTTATTCAATCAATCTAATCCAATTAATTAATCTTTGAATTAAGTGATCATCCAATGTTCAAACAACGATTTGATTTGCGCGAGTCCAACTTGTTTAAGAATAAGTACTCAAAGTACAAATTCTTGAATTATATCGAACTATAATTTTAAATCCGATTTAATTTGTATTCAATACTAATTCCTTATTTAATTCCAAATTAAATATTTACACTTTAATAATGTGCCTTTACGACTTAGATTCTAAATCTAATCTGAATGGGTATCAAAACCCAATTAACATACAATGTCAATTTAATTAAAGTCCAATGGGCTTTCAATTAATTTCTTAAGGCATGGACTTTGGCAACCAAAGCCCAATAAGGAATCACCCTTTACCGCAAAATTAATTTTTGCCCATTAGGCCGAATTAAATTTTAAAAGGCCCATTTATTATATTTGGACTTAATGGAATGGTTTTAGGCCCAATTTGGATCCAATCCAATTGTCCTAAACCAACTTGGCCCAACCAAGCCCATTAGGCCCAAATACAACAATTTTAGCCCAATTCCAAATTAAGCTTAATTAATTAAATTCTAATATTCCAAATTTCACAATTTAATTAATTAAAGTGTTTAGCCATGATTAATTATTTAAATTAATATTTACAAAATACCAATTTACATAATTAATCATGCTTAATTATTATCAATACATTTCCAACATTATTGAAGCAAAATCAAGTCCAACATGCTCTCCAAGGCTCACGGCAATCATGGGAATTTTTCATTAATTTTGATTTCAATCCAATTAAATCACAAATCAATTTATCCATACATTTTAAACTCATCCAATGATCTAAAAAATCAAAATCACCATGAGCTACAAGGGTTCTACATATTCGGCCAAGCCTATGTTTTGGGGAAAATTAATCCAATTAATTTTTCATAAAATTGATCATGCAAAACTCTAAGTTATCAATATATAAGCATACTCAAACAAACAATTTGATCAAATCATGCTCAAATAAAAATACCCAAATTTTAGATTAAGAACCCTAATTCATTTTCATGCTCAAATAGGCTCTGATACAATTGTTGGATTTCTAAGGTCAAACCAAGATCATATTAAGCATGAAATCATGTGAATACGAAAAGAAGTATAGCAGAAATATACTCACTTTGATCGGTTGGATGGATGTGTAGAGTTCAAAAACTTTGCTCTGTTTGAAGTTGTCCCAAGCGCCTTCAATGTTGAGTGTCAAGCTCCAAGCTTTGATCAAAGGATTCCAAACTCAATGGGAAAGTTTCCCTAACACCTTAGTATGATTCTTTGATGTGTGGTAGCACTTAGAAAAATTGCAACAATTTCTTCTTTGTTCCTTGAAGCTCTCGGCCAAGCCAAGTTGGGAAAGAAAATTTTCGCTTTTTGCGTGAATGAGAGGGATGAGAAGAGATAAGTGTTAACTTACATTTGATTTCCAAAAATCAAAAAATATGATATACCAAACTCAAAGTTGGTAAAGGTCAATCATCCCTCACATTAGTGTGTTCAACAAGTCATCAACAACCAACCAAATTCCATCAACTAAAAGTTGATTAAAGTGACTAGGTGATGTGGGCCCGCAAACACATTCCGGGCTTAGGTTCGTTAATTCCGAATTAACGAATTTTCCATTGCGAAGTAATTAAATCATATTTAATTAAATAATTATGCCTAGCAAAATTACTATTAAAGTCGCTCGCGAATTAATTACAAATTAATTCGTTCGCCCGAATTAAAATCCAATTTTAATTTCGTTATGAAATCTAATTTCATTTAATATATCAAATATATATTATTTTATCGATTAATTCCGAATTAATCGTTCTCTCTCTTCAAATTGAATTTTATCCCAGTTAAATTCTCACTGTTATGAATCCCAGATTAATTTTCTCTCTCTTATAATTAATCCTAGATTAATTATGTTCGAGTTATACGTCATCGGTGAATCTTCGGGACTCGACCCATGAGATCCCTGGATATGTTGTCAGTAAATCTGGTCGTCGGACTATCCGAACATGTGCGTACCCAGTACCATTTTCTTACCTATTTACGAGACATAGTTTGCTTCTAGCAAAGCGCCATGCCAAACCCAATTCTCCAGAAATATTCTTTAAGGAATATATAATCTATAATAGGCGTAGTATACGTAGTGTTGCGTATTGCGATCCAGTATCTAATGTCACATGCAAGGCCTGGGGCTGGAATAGTGTCTGCCCCGTACGAAGCATATATCGGATCACAAGCAATTAGTCTCTATAATCGGATAATCATGACCTTGTCATATTATCCCGATAGTTGCAACATAATAGAGAACCAATTATGTATCCCAGCATGATCATCATCTCCATATGACTAAAGTGATACTTCCGTCTTGACATCACACCCAATACACTACGATTCTCAATAAACCCAGAAGAGGCGTACACATAAAATGTTAAAGTCTCGGACGACCAAAACCAAAGCGTATTGATTGTCACAAGTATTGGGGATGCAAGTCTCAGGTTAAGACCAAATACACCTACCCTGATTCGGATTCCCATAGACACATAATCATACTACCAATGGGATTCCGAGGGGTCTATCCAGAGCGAAGATGTTTCTGTACCATCGGTAAACAGAATCTCCTATTACACTTGCATGAGTATCCAATACCCAAATATATGAGAACTATGCCGTTACGCCTCCATAACACGCACAAGTGTAATACTAGTCTATTCCGCATTATCGATGTCCAGTCTCGATAATACTACGACTATGGATATTTAATGATTAAACCTTACGTGGATTAATATTGTCTCATATCTTATTAATCCAGTACTAATCATATGGACTCTTATCATTTATATATCTTGGTAATCTAATTACAAATGATAAAAAAGAAATTTCCTTTTTTCACATAGTTTATTTGTACAACAACACCATGTTCTGTACAAATAGTGATGTTATGTGTCATAATTGTCCAACATGGACATATATGAGGAAAATCCACCTCGGTCAAGTCTTTCCTTGAAAATTTAATGAGGGTCTAGTCTTCACCTACGACCATTATCATAACTTCTTAGGCTTCTTCTACCCCGAACCTTTTCGCTTGAGAGGCTTTTCTGAATTGTGCCCTCCAAGACTCTCCAGAAATACTCTCAATAGATCTCTGATGTATTGTACAGGCATGTCCTGAATCAATTTTCATCTCAGTGAACCAGGCAGCCACTCCCCCCATATCTGACTCGTCCCGGTGGGTCACCATAACTATCTCCACCGTGGGATGCCCATCATCTGCACTGGCTGGCCCCGCCTTTTGGATCTTTTCTTAATTTTTTATTGGTGTAGCAACTTATATGTATTGTTACAGCTGCTCATTCTGGAGAAGCCATTAAGGGTGGCAGAAAATCCCGGGCTCGGTCAGGCCCAGCCCGGCTCGGGGCAAAAAAAGCCCGGGCCAAAAAATATATATATATATATATATATATATATATATTTAATATGTTTGTAACAATTTAAATTGTGAATTGTCTTTGCATATAGTGTGAATGTATTTTTTTGTATGTTTTTAATTTTGATGATGTATTTATATAATATAAATTGTATTTGAATATATATATATATATATATATATATATATTTGGGAAAAAATTCGGGCCGAATTGGCACGTGCCAAATTGTTTTTTTTCGGGCTCGGGCCGGGCTTTTCAAAGCCGGGCCCGGCCCGTTGCCACCATTAGAAGCCATTGGATTTGATTCTTCAAGGTGAAGTAGTTGTTGGTCTTGTGTCCAATGTCATTGTGGAAGGCACAATATAAGTTCTGGCCTTGGGACTCATTTATGGTTCTAATTGGATTGGGCTCTCTAAACAAACAATAGTCTTTGTTTTATGTCCAGATTTTTGCGGGGTTAGTGTTTAGGGGAATGTCATTGGAGTGGTCGAGTTTGGTATGTGTTTTAGGTTTTTTCTTGGATTTGGGTTTTGGTGATTGGTTTTTTTGGTGGCTCTGGGTTTGTCTCTTATTTGATGAAGGTTTTGGGGGAGTGATTAAGCTGGTTTAGGAGGTTCACTTCTCCTAACAGTGATTTCAGCAACATGTCTATCTTTTAGCTGCTTGAAGTCCTCATCCTCTACAATTCTAATCCACTGCTGGGTCTTCAAGTTGACTTCCTCCATATTTTAAAAGTCATTCTTTGCTATGTATTCTGCAAAGCCCATGTTCTTCCGGAGAGCCTTGCTGTAAATCTTTACAGCAAGCTTTGTGTCACAATATTTGATCTACAATTGGGCCTGATTGAACTTATTTAAGAAAGCCTTGATAGTTTTCTTCTGCTTCTGCTTTATGCCGAAAATACTATCAATGGTCTTGGGAGGCCATCTAAAATTGGCATAGTGAGCCAAAACAAATTCTCATAAAGTGTATGTAAATCCCCAATGGAGTTGGGAGGTAGAGATCTAAACCAGTCCAAGGATTTTTCTTCAAATTGGTCCGGAAAGCTTTACAATACCAAGTATTCTCACTGAATTCCAAGATGATCTTTTGTCTGAAGTGAAATAAATGCTATTTCAGATTGGAATTCCCCTTGAACATCCTGAATGTTAAGATCTGGACATTCTTGGCTTTTCCACACTCAAAATCTGCCGAGTAAATGGAGATGTATTGATCCTCCAAGCTACTTCTACCATATTGTCATGTGATACTCTAGATAGCAATATCTGAGCAGAGGTTCTGATCACACTCCTGTGTCCCGAAGCGTAGCATCAACTCCGAGATAAGATATGACCGGAACGGTCCTGGTTGGCAGTATCTGGAGCAATCTCAAAACTATAATCCAAGTTGGGATATTCCCAACATCTGTTACTAATTCCGGTTGTTTTCCTTCCATAGTCATAAACTTATCGGCCAATTTCTAGTTCTCCTTGGCAGTCTGCTCTAGGGCTAGGATAGCCTTTTGTAGTTTCTACTCCAAGGTTTCTTGTGCTACTAGCACAATAATAATCTTAAAATCTATGTCTTGATCCTGAACATCGATCTATCCTAAACCTTGTCATTCTTACGCTATCGCGACACTGATTTTTGGTATTTTCTCACTTTTTTTCCTTCAATATCTCAAAAAATTAGTTTTTCAAAGGTTATCTGGTGATGATGAGTATGCTCGTCATGACTCACATGTTGTATTCATGAAACACTGGGAAATTATTTTTCTTGACAATTTTATTTTCCAAGCAAATTCGTCGAATATGCAAGTACTCAAAAATCTTAATTTATTTTCCTAGATACATTTTTTTTTTGAAATTATTGGAAATTCCACCATCAAACTACCCCTTCCAGGCATAAACAGGGCAGGTAAAACTCCTGGTTGTCCCAGACTCTTACAATAAACATATATCATAAAAATTCCTAGAAATTCATTAAATAGAGATACATGTAACACACATTTCATGTCAACCAATTATGCATGTTATGAATTTTCTAATGTATAATACATATGTTGACGTTTTTAAATGTTGTCTTTTATTTTTTTGAAATATAGTCGTGTGCACAAGTTCAGGTTGCGTACTAGGTTATCAGCATTAGGCTACTATGAGGTCACCCTATTATTTCTCACTAAGCATACCCAACATACTTCTGTTGTAGATGTATGAGGCGGAACTCTGGTGCAATTAGTCACATGCTTTTTCAGGTTTAAACCATTTGTGCTCACCATCTCTACATTACACTAACTCATTGAGCATATTAGGGTTTATGCTTTCAAGTATTTCATATACAAAAATGACATAAAAATCAATTTATATTAGAGCATTTAATGCTCTATGTCCATTTTGTCATGGTTCAAGGTGCATGCATGTTATATTATAGCAATTGTTTGTGCAATTTTCGCTGGGAAGAACATGATAATTTGATGTTGTCTCCACAGATGGCGCCAATATGATGAAGGCGGGAAAAGTGAGAGAGAATACCATACTTTTAAGACGCTAGGCTTCATGGTTCAAAGTCCAAATGAAGTGTTCGTCTTTGCTTTTGAAGTCCAATATAACCCGCATTTATGTTGTTGGACTTGTATATGTGTATTTCTAGGGTTAGAATATTCCGTAGTATCTAGGTGTGTAAGTTTTATTTCTAAATAACGCAGTTTTGAATTAAATATGTGTATTGTGCTTGAAGTGAAATTATGTGGACTTAGTAGACTTTGTAACCCTATTTACTTTAAGCTTATTGGCTTATATAGGGTTGTGTATGTAGAGGTGTCAACCGTCAGTTGACATTTGTCCACTATTGGACTGACTACTGATGTCATGATGTACACTTGGCATAAGAATGCTATAATGCAACATTATGTGTGATTAAGAATGTTATTATGTAAATCAAACCATGCTTGTATGCTAAGATAAGTGGATTACCAATAAAGTTCACTAATATCGAATAGTGGTATATGATTTCATGTATTTTGGAGTACCGATATCGAGTTCGAAATACTTCTGAAGTACTCTAATTGGTTCCGGATTGAATCCTCTCTTGATTACGTCTAGATTGGGTTGGACTGATCTCGTAAGTCTTCCACTTCAGAGTGGGATGACCTCAGATTGACGTTACTTTATAGTGATGTAACTCCGGGTTCGAGGTTTGCCTCTTCAATCAAGTCCTTGTCTTTCTGAAGTCCTCATCCTCACTTTTCTTATCTAGTAATAATGTAGTACCATGATAGGTGGTATCCTCCCATTAGACTCCTATCTGCTTAAAGCAGTTCCGCTGAGGAGGGATGCTAAGGAAGATTTAACTGCATGTTGACACGTGGCAATATGTGCAGGGCTAAATTTTGCCACCTACATTGACTTATGAGAATAGTTCCATTTATTTAACTGTAAAGTTATCATGCTAGTACTTAATGAAAAGCTCCGTTTATTTCATTATTATAACCGAAATTACTATTATTTGTAGATCTTTATGTTTTTTTTGTTCTTTTCAATTAAATAAATCATTAAATTCCCAAAAATAGAAAAACCTAAATTTTTTTACTTATAATTCCCCTTTTCGGTTTAATATTCAGCCCAAAAACTCACATTTTATACTTATTTAAATTCGTTAATAAAATTTTAATTAAAAATAATATTAATAATTCCAACGAATTTACCGATAGAAGTTTATGAGGTATTCTTTTTTTAACTTTACTGTTATGGAATTTATTTATGTATATATTGAATTTCCAACAGTATTTCTATTGGTAATTTAGCTGATAATTTATCACAAATTATCAACGACACTGGCCAAAATTTAACAGTGAAATACAATTTTAGTAGTAAAATATATAACATATCTATACAGCGGAAGCACAATTTAGGCGAAATCGTAATTTTTAATTTTTTAATTTTTTTTTGTATAAATTAGTTGTTAAAATATATCCCTAATTTATTCGTATCTCACCTAAAACACTTATTGAAACCAAATTACAATAGCAAAATAATTTTAGGAATTATGGCAAAAGTTTATGAAAATAAAATTTTGCAAATATACATATAACGAGTGACAGGTCAAATCGGTCAGTCGGGCCTCGAGTGGGGCTTATTTGGTCACATAAATAGTGACCAATCAAACCTTATACACGGCTGTGCAGTGAAAAATTCGCTGCAAATTCACGTTTTACCCAATTTACCCAATTTTATAATTTTCACCTAATTCATCGATTTCGACCACGAACTATTTTGAAAAATATTTTAATAAAGTGTAGAGGATAACTCATATATCTACTTTGGTAGCTCAAGTTTAAGGATCACATATGCTACTCAACTCGGAAGATATCATATTGACGTTGGTGTACTATCTATTAGATATCTTCGGTGAGTCATTCAATATTCATCCACCATGAAGACGCACATGTCTATACTAGTCTCTCGAGACTCATTGTTCATCGAGATAAACCATTGGAATCTAGATTCCAATATATGACACATATCGGTCTCTACGAGTTTACTTCCTCACCAAGAATGTAAACCTTGACTAGAAACAGTTTAAGAATGATATTGTTATAATACAACTCAATGTCAGTTACGACGCTTTTACAATTATACCATAATTAATTAGTCTAAGGTCTATTTCGTCTTTACCATATATAAAAGAGAATATATTGATAAAACTGCTTATTTTATTCATAATAAAATATATGTATAAATATATTTATAAGGAAATACCATAAAAATTGGCGCGATCATTACCGATATTTTCTCTCACTTGCTATTGTGCCATTTTTTATTGTATCTAATAACCATCTCCTCCATATGCTTATCAAATAACTTGGGAGGTATGGCCTTTGTGAGTGGGTCTGTAACGTTGTCTTCATTTGTTATCTTGCATATGACAACATCTCATTGTGACACAATTTCTCAAATAATATGATTCTTTTGTTCCTTATGCTTCCTAAATATTAAACATAAGGATGATTAGACATTCTAATTTTTCATCTTCATTCTGAGGACACATTTTTTTTCGAAAGATGAATATCATGTCTGAATGGTATATTCACTATCTTACACTTACCAAAGCTATATCATTCTAAGATCTTATTTATGTACGTTGATTGGGATAGCCCAATCAACTTCTTCTCTCTAACTGCATAGAGTTTTATACTCAAGCCATAAGAAGCTTCACCAAGGTCTTTCATGAAGAAGTTTTAAAAAGGTAAGCTTTAACGCCCTGTATCATTCTAATATCATTCCCAATGATCAAAATATCATCCACATAGAGCACCAAAAATACAACCATACTCCCACTGATATTCTTATAAACACATGGTTCTTCTCTATTCTTGAGAAAACCATAAAGTCTGATTACCTCATAGAATCAAAGATTCCAACTCCACGTAGCTTGTTTGAGTGCATAAATGGACTTTTTAAGCTTATATACCATATGGGAGTTTTGACTGGTTACAAAACTCTATGGCTATTCAATATTGATTTCTTCATCAAGAAATCCATTAAAAATATCATTTTGACATTTATTTGCCAAGTCGCATAGTCATGGTAGGCAGTAATAGCCAATAAAATCATAATAGATTTTAAAATCACAACTGGTGAAAAGATTTCATCAAAATCAACACCAGGTCTTTTAGTGTAACTCTTAGCAACCAATTTGTCTTTAGATGTCTTAACTTTACCATCAGACACACGCTTCTGTTTGTAAACCCATTTAAAACCTACAAGAATAATTTATTCAGGAAGCGGAAACAAGTTTCATGATTGATTCTGATGCATAGAATTTAACTCTGATTTCATGTGTTACTGCTATATGAAGGAATCGATGTCTAACATCACTTCTCTATAGGTACTAGGATCTATTTCCTCTATAAGAAGAACATTGAGACTCTTGTCTTGGATCAAATACAAGCATTCAAGAGGTCTCAATATCCTAGTCGACCTACGGAATGTGTATGTTGAACATCTTTCATCTGTTTGAATCTCAAGTTCCTCAGATAATTCGTTAACCATATGTTGAACTTCATCAATTTTTACCTTTCTATGATCTCCATTGTTTTCAAGAAAATTATATTGTTACAAATTTGGCGAAACGAGCTACGAACACTATCGATGCTAGGGATCATAGAACAAATATCCCTTTGAATTCGAAGGATATCCAATAAACTAAATTTTTTGTCCTCGAGGCAAGAGTTTATCGTGCTCCGCCACTCTGACATATGCAAGACAACCCAAAATCCTAATATAATTAAGATTTTTTTTTCTAGCATTCCATTTATGATATAGAGTCGTAGGAACTGCTTTAAAATGAACTCTATTTAGCATATGATTAGCGATTAGAAGAGCATAACCCCACAGGTAATATGGAAGGTCTGTAAAACTCAACATAAAACATACCATATCCAATAATTTCTTATTTCTCCTTTTAGATACTCCATTATGTTGTGGAGTACCTAGAAAAGTATATTGAGCAAGAATCTCATTTTCATTGAAATAATAGTAAACTTACTACTAATATATTCACCACCTCGACCTGATCATAGGCATTTGAAGAACTTACCAGTTTATTTTTCTACTTATTTTTGGAATTCCTTGAACTTTTCAAAAGTTTATAATTTATGTTTCATCAAATAAATATACCATATCCAATAATTTCTGATTTCTCATTTCGGATACTCTATTGTGTTGTGGAGTACGTGGAGAAGTATATTGAGCAAGAATCTCATTTTCATTCAAAAAATAGTAAACTCACTACTCATATATTCACCACCTCGACCTGATCGTAGGCATTTGAAGAACTTACTAGTTTGTTTTTCTACTTATTTTCGGAATTCCTTGAACTTTTTAAAAGTTTATAATTTATGTTTCATCAAATAAACATAGCCTTACCGTGATAAATCATTGGTAAAGGTAACAAAGTAGGAATTGTTGGACAATTATGACCCATAACCTCACTATTTGTAAGAGTCATTGTGGTTTTTGTACAAATTAACTATGTGACAAATGAAATTTCTATTTTATCATTTTCTAATTAGATTACTTGAATATATAAATGATAAAAGTCCTTATGATTAGTTCCAGATTAATAAAATATGAGACAATATCAATCCAAGAAAGGTTTAATCATTAAATATCCATAGTCGTAGTATTATCGAGACTGGACATCGATAATGCGGAATAGGCTAGTATTACACGTGTGCACGTTATGGAAGCGTAACAGCATAGTTCTTATATATTTGGGTATTGGATACTCATCCAAGTGTAATAAGAGGTTATGTTTACCGATGGTACGGAAACACCTTCGCTCTGGATAGACCACTCTGAATCTCATTGGTAGTATGACTATGTGTCTATGGGAATCCGAATCAGGGTAGGTGTATTTGGTCTTAACTTGAGACTTGCATCGCTAATACTTGCGACAATTAGTACGCTTTGGTTTTGGTCGTCCAAGACTTTAACAGGTTCTGTGTACGCCTCTTTTGGGTTTATTGAGAATCGTAGTGTATTGGCTGTGATGTCAGATGGAAGTTTCACTTTAGTCATATGGAGATGATGATCACGTAGGAATACATAACTGGTACTCTAATGTGTTGCAACTATCGGGATAATATGACAAGGTCATGATTATCTGATTAAAGAGACTAGTTGCTAGTGATCCGATATATGCTTCGTACGGGGCAGACACAATTCCAGCCCCAGGCCTAGCATGTGACATCCGATACTGGATCGTAATACGCAATACATTGTTTACTATGTTTGATATAGATTATATATTTTTCATTGAATATTTCCGGAGAATTGGGTAGGCACAATTGCTAGAAGCCAACTATGTCTTATAGATCGGTAAGAACGTGGTACTGGGTACGCATGTGTTCGGATAGTCCGACGACAGGATTTACTGCCAACATATCCAAGGATCTCTTGGGTCACTTCCCAAAGATTCACCAATGATACTTGACTCGAACATAACTAATCTAGGATTAATTAAGAGAGAGAAAATTAATCTGGGATTGATTACGGTAAGAATTTCATCTGAGATAAAATTTGAATAGAAGAGAGAAAACGATTAATTTGGAATTAATCGATTTAATAATATATTGGATATATTAATTGAAATTAGATTTCAAAGAGGAATTAAGATTGGATTTTAATTCGGGTGAACGAATTAATTTAGAATTAATTCACGAGCGACTTTCGTAATAATTTTGCGAGGCACTATTATTTAATTAAATTGGATTTAATTATGTCACGACGAAAAATTTGTTTAATCGGATTAAGCGAACCCGAGCACGAAGTGTGTGGAGCAAGCCACTTGAATTTTGAATTAAAGTTGGTCCCACCAACTTACATCACATGTCTATCAAGTGTCAACTTGAGTGATGTAAGTGGTTGGAGACATTAAATGCTACTTTTCCCTCCAACATTTTGCTTTTGCTTTTTGTTAATGCATATACCAATTTTAGAGTTTGACTTTTTAGAAAAGTGGTAATTGTTTTAGAAACAAAAAAAAAAAAAAACAAAAAGAAAACACAAAACCTCTCTCTCTTTCTCCCTTGGCCGAGAACTTCAAAGTTCTTCTCCATTGATTTTGCTTCAAAATCAAAGCTTCCTAGCACATAAGGAGTCTTGTGAGGTGGTAGGGAAACTCATCATTGGGTTGCATTCAATATACAAAGCTTGGAGCTTCCAAAACGCAAAGATTTTTGAAATCCTACATTCGCTCATTGTAAGTATTTTTCCGCAACTTCTTTGAGTATTCACACATGAAATCATGACTTATAGATCATTGGCATGTTCTAGAACCCAACACGAATAGCGACTATAGGCAGTTTGACTCATAGAACCACATACATCAGAATGTATGAGTTCTAATAAGTCAGTGGCTCGATGTCCTACATCGATAAATTGAGACATTTTCTCTAGAATACAAGATTCACAAGTTGGATAAGGATCTATGGTAACATTCTCAATCAAACCATTTAAAACCAACTGGATAAGGCGTCGTACACTTATATGACCTAATCTCATATGCCACAATTGACTATGACTAATATTAAACCTATTTCATTTATTTATCTTAGTATTCAAAATATCTTGAGTGGAATGTAAAATATAATAACCATGCTCATTTGGACATACAATGATCTGAATATTATTTTATCATATAAATACAAAAAACTATTTTTTATATTTACATGATAAATTTTTGTATTTAATATAAAAAATGATATAATATTCGCTACACATCTTGAAACAAAATGCCAGTCATGTAACAAAAGGCTCCCACTGGCAATGGGAATCTCATACACCCTAAATACAATCGCATCGAGAGATTCTCTACTTCTAAATGAATTATATATGTGAACAAGACAAGAAGATTTCAAAATCCAACTTGAAATCATGGATTCACAAGTTAACGAGATATCAATAATAGGAAAAATAAACATACAT
This sequence comes from Zanthoxylum bungeanum, assembly GCA_019454045.1. Lineage (NCBI taxonomy): Eukaryota > Viridiplantae > Streptophyta > Magnoliopsida > Sapindales > Rutaceae > Zanthoxylum > Zanthoxylum bungeanum. Next base: position 1,283 of record SKCR01030399.1, on the reverse strand, counting down.
GATGTTGAGGCTCTCTCTTTCATGATCTGTGCAAGGTAATCCGAGCAATTTCTTTTCCAATGCCCGATTATGCCACAATGATGGCATTTATATCTTCGGAAACTCTTTTCGGTTTAGGCTTTGCTACCTTACCCTAAGGAGGAATGAGAGACCATCATTCTTTCCTTTCTTTCATTTGTTTCTCTTTGGATTGAAAAAAGTAGAGAGTGAAGTGGGTTTCACGATGAGAGTCGGTACTCTCTTTTTTATGCCATCCTCTGTAGTCTGAAGCATCTTATGCAACTTACTATAAGAGCAATGAATCCCTTGGATATTGAAATTCATCACAAACTGGTGGTAAAACTGGGGAATTGAACCGAGAATCAAATTCGGGCTAAGAGTATAATTAAGTAGGAAATCAAATCGCCTAAGTTGCTCGATCAAATCTATCATACAAATCACATGTGGGCTGACTGGTTGACTCTCATCTAATCTAGAGTCGAATAATTACATAGATACTTTGTGAACCAGAACTTGTTCATGACTCATAAACATCTCACGCAAATGTGTCATCATATTCTAAGTATCAGGGAATATCAATATATTGCCTTTTTAAATCATGAGCGAACGAACTAAGAATATATAACCTAACTCTTAGGTCATCATCTTTCTACTTATGGAAGGTTTCAATCTCTTTATAAGAGGACTCATCAGATAAAACAGTGGGTATCGGGTTTTGTAATACATACCTAAGATTTTTTGAATCTAAGACAATCATTGGATCTAGTTCCTAGTTTGTGAAATTTTCAGGGCCTTTAAACATATTCATATCCAGTATACGAGCAAAAAGATTAGATGATGAAGAAGCCGCCATTGCAAATCGATCATATAGACAGTGAAAGAACAATTAGCGAAATGTAGTTTCATACAATATCAAACAACATCAAATAGATGATGGCTTTTTAATCTAAAAAATGCCATCCCATTATTTAATGTAAAACCATAATCCCCAAACAGTATACAAAGAATTTATAATTTAAATTAAATTTCATATTGGGAAGTGGATCCCATGAATATATTTCGGCTAACAGCTTTGGCACGTTTTCGCTTACGTATATTCATAGATAGAAAACTCATTGTCAATCATACTCGCTGTGACTCATGGGTTTTGGTCATAATCATTTCTCATTGTGACTGCTTTGGCACGTTCACAATGAGGCGTATTCAAGACTCTACTTGTTAATGATAAATGCAAGATATTGATGTAGCCACGACAGTTTTGGCACATTCAATGTTTCCACTTT
>SKCR01030398.1:0-31651 GCA_019454045.1 Zanthoxylum bungeanum | reverse complement strand
AAGCATTAAGATTAAGACTCAATAAATAAATCTTTATATTACCTAAGCTATAATCTAACCCCTTATAAAACGGTGATATTAAAAGTCATCACAACCCCAGATAACTAATTTAGTTACAACACATAACTAGGCTAGTAAAAACTTGAAAATAAAAGACATAAAGTAAAAATGTGGTAAAGTAAATACTGAAAAGTAAATTACAATAAAATAAAATGCTAATGTAAAAGGAATTACTTTTACTACTACTAATTTAGATATCTCCCATAAAATAATATATAAACTTGTGATAATATTACCAACCGACCAATCTGGCGGTATCCTGATTAAGTCAAATTAAGTCCAACCAGCCATTAAGGCGGTAAAAAGATTTGTCCATGAACCCGCCATATAGGCGGTAAGAAAGTTTAATTACCAACCGACCAATCTGGCGGTATCCTTTATTAGTCAGGTTTAAATAGTGAATATATTATTTTTAAGGGAGATTAATCTAAATAGTATTAGTAAAAGAATTACCTTTCACCCTACCTGGAGAAGTTACCTCCTCATGGTAAGTAGTAAAAAACTGTAAAAGTAAAAAGTAAAAATTAAATTACTATTATTATAAAACGTAATTAAAATTAATTACAAAACTAAAAACTAAAAAAAACTAAAAACTAAAAGAAAGTAGAGAGAGAAACTCTCTCTTTAGAATGAATATAAGAGAGAGAGTGGTGCCATGAATTCTGAAATCTCGAGCTCAATTTATAGGCCTCGGTAGGCTTCCAACGTCGCGACGCTAGGGCCTTCAGCGTCGCTACGCCATCTTCTGTCGACGTGGCATGCTCTGGTTCGTCGGTTTGCAGATTCTGGATAAGCTGATAAGGTGACACGTGGCATAGTGGTTGGGCTTCAATTATTGTGGGAACGTGGCGGCTTCTGATTGGTCGATGAGATTCTTATCCGCCACGTGTCAGATAAGGATTAGATACTCAATGATTGATGCTGATGTGGCGACACGTGGGAAAGAGAATGTCGGCACCGTAGGATTGCGACACGTGGCACTTCCTGATTGGCTGATGATGATGTGGCGGTGAGGTGGCAGTTTGACTTGGTCAACCTGGTGATGTGGATGATAACGTGGCAATGACGTGGAGTGACACGTGACACACGTGGCGATGATGACTGTCGGCACCGTAGGATGCTGACACGTGGCACGGTGCATTTTAGCAGATCGGCTGTGATGGTGACACGTGGCACGGCGCACGTTAGCAAAGTCAAACTTTTCTCAGATTCTGATTTGTGGACCCGGCGCACGTTAGCGTTTTGCGCATTTTAGGTGTCGCGACGCTTAAGGTATTGGCGTCGCGACGCGGACAATTTACTGAATTGCCATTTTCGTCCAATTTTCACTGTTTTGGCCCAAATCACCTCCAGAATGTCCTGAAACTTTATTTATCTACAAAATAACACAAAAACCATCAAAATATTCATAATACTCAAGAAACTATACAAAATATAAGGTTAAATGAGTGGGAAATAGTGATAGATTTACCACTCATCACACCCCCAAACCTAACATTTTGCTAGTACTCGAGCAAAAACAGAATAAAATAACATAATAAAATAAAATTAACTAAGCCACTTTCGTAGGGATCACGATTGCATTTAGCGTATGCAACAAGCCTTTAAACCCCTAGGTGTCCCTAGTGGACGAGTTGTAGTCTCGTGAGGGTTTACAGCAATGCAACCTACCCACAAACATTATAAAAGTAAAAAGGTAGTGAAACTAATGCACAGAAAAGCAAAAAGACAAGCGAAAAGAGAATAAAGAAGTTAGTGACTAATCAGGTGAAACTTCTACTCCAAGTTACTAGTTGTTTTGTTTTATTCTAAATTACTGAATAAGTAAATTCTCCGATTATATTTACCATTCTCCATATACACAGTCAACAAAATATTAAACAACTCATTTTTGCCCACAACAGTCACAAGTGCAGTTGATAAGAGAGTAATATTTTTGTCCTAAAGTTTTATCAGAATTCACACCTTTTTGCAGCAATGGAATAATTTTTCAGATTTTTTTCTTGATTTTTTTTTCTATTTCTTATTTATATACAATACCTTCCGTCTATGTAGCGAGTGTTGGGTCGGTGACTCCCAAACCAGTTGGCTTTAGGGCACCAGGTGTTAAGATACCCCTACGGACTTAATTACTCAGACTTCAGATATATATATTTTTTGCAGCATCTTTGATCCATGTAGTGAGCTTTGGGCCAGTGACTCCCAAACCATTGGTTTTTAGGGCACTAGGTGTTAAAACACCATTACAGACTTAATAACTCGGATCTCAGATGTTTTTTTTTTTTTTACTCCATTGCTTTTTGAGATGCTTCCTCCAATTAAACTAGAGCACTGAATATTACAAACTTTTCAATTTAGCTCATGTCTGTATGTTACTATATATGCTGATAATATCTGCTAACTGAACATATGAAGATCCATTTAGTCCGTTTTATGGAGAATTTACAAATTAAATAATTCAAAATAAAATAAACAAAAATTAACTTGTTTCGAAATAGGTTTGAGATACGTCTCAGGAGTGGAAACTCCTTACTCAGCTATCTCTTACCAATTTCACATTTTTAGTCAAAACAAAAAAACGCAAAATATTTATGTAATTTTTTTGAAAATTTTTCAATTTATTTTGTATTTTTCGAAAAATTTTGGACTAAAAATAAAAACAACACATAAACTAAAAACAAGGTACTGATCACTAATTCTCTCCCCCAAACCTAAATGAGACATTGTCCCTAATGTCTTAAACAGTAAAATGAGAGTTAAGAAGGTCGTACCTGGTTAGCTGAAATCTACAGGAAATTAAAGGTTAAGATCCAGATTAATCCGACGCCTCTTACCACGATCGTCCTCGGACCAATTTATCTTTGAAATGATAGGGACAACTTGTGGTTCATAGGCTATGAGTTGGTCTATTAGATCCGGAGCAGTTCTGGCAGTAAAGAGGAGTTCTTTCAAAAGTTTTGACACGAACCCATTTCTCCGAGCATCATCAAGAAACACACAAAAAATCATAAAATCCATCAACGTTGAGCAATCCAATTGTTTTCTGGTGTATGTTCAGGTTCGCCCAAGATAATACATATAAAATTTCCTCCAATGTACCCAAGCCACCTGGCAAAGCGATAAAGGCATCAGCACGGTTAATCATTTCTACCAGTCGTTCAGACATACCTGGCACGATCAGTTCCTCTCCGTTTGATGATCCAATAAGATTTGCCTCTACCAAGGGTTTTGGGATGATTCCCAAACATGAATACCTCCTTCCTGTACAGCCTTTGAAACGATCCCCATAAGTCCAAGATTTCCTCCGCCACATATATTAAGTGCATATTCCTTGCAGCTAAGACTCGACCCAATTCATGTGCTGCTTCTACGTATTGTCGTTTAGTTCCAACACTACTACCGCAAAACCACAGATGTTTTCAACTCGTCTTCTTGAAGTGGCTTCCATTTTTTATGTATTTCTTTTTTCAAATCAGGATGCCTTCAAAAGTGCAATGACGGGTTGAATTTATAGTACCTGAAATGAAAAAGGGTGAGTAAAAATAGCACAAGTATCTTCCAGAAGACGATTAGTAGCGAATTAATATCGTGATAGTCAAAAAGGTCTGGATCCTATCGGAGAAAATTAAAAAAAACAACAAAACAAATCACAATTATTAAGAAAAGACAAAGAGATATAATATTTACAAGAAAAGTAACGGCTTGATTGACGTCTATGCGTCAGGGACAAGCTTCCCATCCAATTTTCTTATAAATTGGCAAACAGGGTCTTTTTGAGTCAGATTCCCGAGACTTAACAGTTGTCTTTCCTTTTGGAATTGTGCATATAACATGCAAATTTCATGATACACACATCCACTGGGATGCGTCTCAAGAGTTTTAGATATGTCATCCAAAGACTCCTTACTCAAGCCATCCCTAATGAAGTTAATCTTATCTTCGCGGTTATCGGACACCATTCCTAAAGAACGACAACGAGTATTACAAAATATCGAGCACATTTATAACAAACACACATTCTTTTGGCTCTTCTCTTTTTAGCATATGTGCTCTTTCCTAAGCCAGGCAGATGTGAAATAAAAGAGTCAGAAGACTCACCTGCCAATCGGACCCGTGCTTCAATAAACCAACGAATGTCTTAGGAATACCTTTGATCATCAGTAGTCTCATCCAGTTCTAAGCGAGCTTTGTAAACTTTCATCAGAGATTTTTGAGGGAGAGAAGGAAATTGCTTGTGAAGATTTGCGATAGCATCTTCCATCTTGAAATGACTAAACCTGCAAAGACTAAACACACAAAAATAAAACACACCAAATCACAATATATACACAAATTGCATGGGTTGCCTCCCTGCTAGCGCTAAGTTTAAAGTCGTCAGCTAGACTTGGCTTCTCGAATGTTAAGCTGGATCTGAAAGTGTAACACTTTCTTTTTGTCACCCAAATGATTCTCCCCAGTAGTGCTTGACACGCTTGTTTTTAACCTTGAAAGTTTTGTTAGCGTCAGGATCATGTATCTCAACGGCTCTATTTGGTAAAACTTTGGTGATCACAAATGGACCTGACCACCGTGATTTTGGCTTCCATGGGAAGAATTTCACCCTTGATTTGTTTAACAGTACCTTCTGCCCTGGTTCCAGTTGTATGCGCACTAACTTCTCATCATGTCTTTCTTGCCCTTTTCTTTGTACAATTTGGCATCCTCAAAAGGCTGATTGTGAAATTCCTCCAATTCGTTGAGCTGGTTGAACTTTTTCTCTTCTGTTGCTTGTAGTGTAAGAATTGGCTTCTTCATAGTACAAAAGACGCTTTATCTTTAGGCTCCACAGGCAATTGACATGTTTTAAGTTTGTCAGTAGAACTTTGTCTTTCATCAGAGTTCTGAATGGTACTGTGTATCACATCAAGTTTGAAACATTTCTCCTTATTTTCATCATCTGGGAAATTCATGGCCTTGAAAACATTGAATGTTACTTCTTGGTCTTGTACCCTCATGGTTAGCTCTCCTTTTTGTACATCAATAATGGTTCGACCTGTAGCCAAGAATGGTCTCTCAATGATGATTGGCACGTCTGCGTCTTCCTCCATATCAAGGACAATAAAATCTGCTGGGAAAATGAATTTGTCAACCTTGACCAGCACATCTTCAACTACACCTCTCGGAAATACGAGCGTTCTATCAGCAAGTTGTAGTGAGACTGAAGTTGGCATTGTTTCTCCAATCTGTAATTTCCTGAAAATAGAAAAAAGGCATCAAGTTAACACTCGCACCTAAATCACACAAAGCCTTACCAAAGTTATGTTCTCCTATGACGCAAGGAACAGTGAAACTGCCAGGATCTTTCAACTTCGGGGGAAGTTTCCTCTGAATGATAGCACTGCATTCTTCTGTTAATGCTACTGTCTCGTAATCTCCCAATCTCCGTTTTCGTGAAAGAATATCTTTCATGAATTTGGCATAGGTGGGCATTTGTTCCAATGCTTCTGCAAATGGAATGTTGATATGCAGCTTTTGAAGATCTCCAGGAACCGAGAAAATTGTTTGTCCAATTTGTTCTTCTGAAGACGTTGAGGAAAAGGTGGAGGTGGAATGATCTGTTCTTTTCCTTTGCTTCTTTTTCCTTTCCTCCTTTGTTGCTTTGCTTCTTTTGGAACTTCCTCAGCAGCTGTTTTGGCTCCAACATCTTTGTTGATTTCAGTACCGCTTTTTAACATGATGGCATGACATTGCTCTTTCCCCATGTTTCTTGGATTTGGCTCTGTGTTGCTAGGAAGGGTACCTAGCGGTCTGTAACTCTGAGCATTTGCCAGTTGTCCCATTTGATTCTCCAGTGCTTTAATAGAAGCAGATTGACTTTGAATTAATGCTGCTTGAGAGTCTTGTTTTGCTTCTATCTTTTTCAAGTGGGTCAACACTTCTGTTATTCCTGATTCATTTGCCTGCTCCTGGATTTTGTTCTGTTGCTGGAATTCAGGTGGTGGATAGTTCTGCTGTTGGCCTGAATTGTTGCTCCATGAAAAATTGGGATGATTCCTCCACCCTGGGTTGTAGGTGTTGGAACATGGATTGTTCCCTTGTCTGTTGAAATTGCTGACATAATTCACCGTTTCTTCAAGTTGGTTTGACTCTGGTGCTCCTCCATTTGGTGAAATTGTGGATCCAGTGGTAAGAGTCTCCATGAATTTGCATATCTGATTCAGCTTGGCGTTGACTACTGTATTGGCTCCACTTTCATAAATTCCTGCAATTCTTTGGATCATGCTCCTTTCTGTTGGTCATAAAGAATTGTTGTTGGCCATTTCTTCGATTAGGTCCCAGGCTTGATCTTCTCCTTTTGCCATCAAGGCTCCCCCAGCAGCAACATCGATTGTGGTTCTCATTATTCCAGAAAGCCCATTATAGAATGTTTGGACTTGAAGCCATTTTGGAATCTCATGGTGAGGACATTTTCGGAGCAAATCTTTGTATCTTTCCCAAGCTTCGCAGAGGGATTCTGAATCTTGTTGTACAAAGGATGTGATGTCATTCCTCAGCTTTCCGGTTCTGGCTGGTGGAAAGTACTTTGCAAGAAATTTGGTGGCTAAAGTGTTCCAAGTTGTGATAGAACCTGCTGGTAGTGAATGTAGCCAAGCTTTAGCTCTGTCCTTTAAGGAGTATGGAAAAACTCGCAATCTCATTGCTTCTTCTGATGCTCTGTTGTAGTTGAAAGTACCGCAAACTTCCAGGAAGTTACTGATGTGGGCATTAGGATCTTCAGTTGCATTCCCCCCTAATTGCACTGACTGTTGAATCATCTGAATGCATGTTTTGATGTCACCCGCATTTGCTGGTAAGGGAGGAAGTATAATACAGGAAATGAGTCTGTCAACCACCGGAATGGTTCTGTCTCGAATGGGAATTGGTGGTGCAACGTTCAAAGGTTCAGGTTCCATGTTGACTAAAGCTTCTTGGCCTTCTCGCCTTTCCCTTCTCAACTTTCCGAGGGTTCTTTCAATTTCCGGGTCAAGCGGTCGGAGTTCAAAGCTTCTAGTTCGTCTCATGAAGTTTCTGAGAACCTGAAACACAAGAAAACAAAAACAATAAGTAAAGAAACTTAGATACAAGTAACGTATCTAACCCCTAAACTAATAGTAAAAGATAAATAAGTCCCGGCAACGGCGCCAAAAACTTGACCGGAGCGTAAACACACACGTATAACGCAAGCGCACGTATCGTTCAAGTAGTATAAAAATATCGATCACACGAGGACTTAATATCTAATCTATTAATTTTATGAGGTCAAATGATTACTAGTATCTAACAGGTTGATTGATTGATTTGAAATGGTGACGATTCTAAATTTAAAAGCAAGTAAATAAAATTGTCGAAAATAGGTTTTAAGAAAATTCAATATTAAAAACTATCTAGGGTTGTGATTTCTTCCAATATCATTTTAAAGATGAAGTGATTATCTTAAAGTTGGGTAATATATTGATTTATTAACCTGGAACACTAAATTATGTGTAAGCCTCTGTCGATGGTCAGACACAAATACCCAGTTTAACCCAATTGAACCATATGTCTATGTCAACCAAATTATCTGGATTCATTAAGTTTAAGTTCTAATTATGGCTACCCCCGCCCGACAGGTATATTTCTATCCTGTAAGGAAATCTATTAAAGGGTTATCTATCCTCAAGGAAGATCGTGGGCTATTGAATCTAAGGCTGAAACCTAAAATCCTTATGTCTAGTTCATTTTAGATTTACCAGATCAATTTTATTAATGGCCAGTTAATGAAAAAGCATTAAGATTAAGAATCAATAAATAAATCTTTATATTACACAAGCTATAATCTAACCCCTTATAAAACGCTGATATTAAAAGTCATCACAACCCCAGATAACTAATTTAGTTACAACACATAACTATGGCTAGTAAAAACTTGAAAATAAAAGACATAAAGTAAAAATGTGGTAAAGTAAATACTGAAAAGTAAATTACAATAAAATAAAATGCTAATGTAAAAGGAATTACTTTTACTACTACTAATTTAGATATCTCCCATAAAATAATATATAAATTTGTGATAATATTACCAACCGACCAATCTGGCGGTATCCTGATTAAGTCAAATTAAGTCCAACCAGCCATTAAGGCGGTAAAAAGATTTGTCCATGAACCCTCCATATAGGCGGTAAGAAAGTTTAATTACCAACCGACCAATCTGGCGGTATCCTTTATTAGTCAGGTTTAAATAGTGAATATATTATTTTTAAGGGAGATTAATCTAAATAGTAGCTGGAGAAGTTACCTCCTCATGGTAAATAGTAAAAACTGTAAAAAGTAAAAAGTAAAAATTAAATTACTATTATTATAAAACGTAATTAAAAATAATTACAAAACTAAAAACAAAAAACAAAACTAAAAACTAAAAGAAAGTAGAGAGAGAAACTCTCTCTTTAGATAGAATATAAAAGAGAGAGTGGTGCCATGAATTCTGAAATCTCGAGCTCAATTTATAGGCATCGGTAGGCTTCCAGCGTCGCGACGCCAGGGCCTTCAGCATCGCTACGCCATCTTCTGTCGACGTGGCACGCTCTGGTTCGTCGGTTTCCAGATTCTGGATAAGCTGATAAGGTGACACGTGGCAAAGTGGTTGGGCTTCAATTATTGTGACACGTGGCGGCTTCTGATTGGTCGATGAGATTCTTATCCGCCACGTGTCAGATAAGGATTAGATACTCAATGATTGATGCTGACGTGGCGGTGACGTGGCGGTGATGTGGCGGTGACGTGGCGGTGATGTGGTGACACGTGGGAAAGAGACTGTCGGCACCGTAGGATTGCGACACGTGGCACTTCCTGATTGGATGATGATGACGTGGCAGTGAGGTGGTAGTTTGACTTGGTCAACCTGGTGATGTGGATGATGACGTGGCAATGACGTGGAGTGACACGTGGCACACGTGGCGATGATGATTGTCGGTACCGTAGGATGCTGACACGTGGCACGGCACATTTTAGCAGATCGGCTGTGATGGTGACACGTGGTACGACGCACGTTAGCAAAGTCAAACTTTTCTCAGATTCTGATTTGTGGACCCGGCGCACGTTAGCACTGTTCGGCGCATTTTAGGCGTCGCGACGCTGAAGGTATTGGCGTCGCGACGCGGACAATTTACTGAATTGCCATTTTAGTCCAATTTTCACTGTTTTGGCCCAAATCACCTCCAGAATGTCCTGAAACTTTATTTATCTACAAAATAACACAAAACACATCAAAATATTCATAATACTCAAGAAACTATACAAAATATAAGGTTAAATAAGTGGGAAATAGTGATAGATTTACCACTCATCAATGACCAAAACAAAAGTATACTGATTGTCCCAAGTATTAGCGATGCAAGTCTCAGGTTAAGACCAAATACACCTACCCTGATTCGGATTCCCATAGACACATAGTCATACTACCAATGGGATTCCGAGGGGTCTATCCAGAGTGAAGCTGTTTCTGTACCATCGGTAAACAGAATCTCTTATTACACTTGCATGAGTATCCAATACCCAAATATTTGAGAACTATGTTGTTACGCTTCCATAACACGCACAAATGTAATACTAGTCTATTCCGCATTATCGATGTCCAGTCTCGATAATACTACGACTATGGATATTTAATGATTAAACCTTAGTGGATTAATATTGTCTCATATCTTATTAATCTGGTACTAATCATATGGACTCTTATCATTTATATATCTAGGTAATCTAATTACAAATGATAAAAGAGCAATTTTCTTTGTCACATAGTTAATTTGTATAACAACACCATGTTCTGTACAAATAATGATGTTATGGGTCATAATTATCCAACAATCTCCCACTTGGCCTATAGTCAATCACTCAAGTGTCCTACACCTGAACTATGTACGGGTCGCTCAAACTTCTGCTGAGAAACAACTTTCATCAGCGGATTTATAATGTTATCATCTGATGCATTTTATTCGATCATCACATCGCCACGATGTATGATCGAACGAATCAGATGAATTAGTCGAAGTACATGCTTGGATCATTGATGAGACCGTGGTTCCTTAGCCTATGTTATAGCCTAGCTCAGCTGCTAACAGAATTACTCCTAATCCAATTAGGATTATATAGATCCAAAATGCTTCTTTTGCTGCCTCAGCTACAGCAATGTTCCACTTTTGTTGTTTATTCGACAACAGTATCTTGCTTGGAAGATTTCCAGCTCACTGTTCTGTTATTCAAACTAAATATGTACCCTTATTGCGACTTAAAGTAGTATTTGTCGGTTTGGAAACTTGCAGCGGTGAACCTAGTCACCTCAAGTTCTCATTTCCCCATATTTTCTGAAAGCATCCTTAGTTTGTCCAAGACACTCAAGGATGTTCTTTAGATCAATCCAGTGACCATCACCTGGATTGGTCTATGAGACATCAGGTCACATACATTCGAAAAATGTACGAACTCTGGGAGGGTTGTCAGTAGCTTTCTAGATCTATCCCAGTAGATCTTTATTCCTAGAATAAAGCCTGCTTCTCCCAGATATTCCATGGAGAATTTTAATGAAAGCCAAGCTTTCACCGATTATATTATAGGAATGTTATTGCTAAGAAGCAATATATCATCAATGTATAGGACAATCATTGTCAGTGCGCTCCCACTAACCTTATTATATACACAAGAATCTTCTTCGTTTTGTATTAAATCATATACCATTATGATTACATCAAAACGCCGGTTTCAAGAACGTAATGCTTGCTTCAATCCATAAATAGATCGATTTAACTTGCAAACCTTGTTTGCATGTTTTGGTACGACAAAACCGTCAGGATGTTGCATACAAACATTCTCCAAAAGGTTTTCGTTTAAGGAAAGCGGTTTTGACGTCAATATGCCATATTTCATAAATGAAATATGCAGCATTAGCAAGCATTATCCAAATAGATTTAATCATGGCAACATGTGAAAAAGGTTCGTCGTAGTCGACACTATGTCGTTGACTATACTCTTTCTGTACAAGCCTAGCTATGTACATTTATATGTTGTCATCCATGTATGTCTTCCTTAAAGACTCATATAGTACCAATAGGCACAATGCCTTCTGGTACATCAACCAGTGTCCAAACTTGGTTGTATACATGTAATCCATTTCGAACTTCATGGCACTTTGCCATAAAAGGAGTCGATACCTTGTATCACTTCCTCATACGTAGCCGGTTCGTCTTCCTCAATAAGATTAATATCGATATGAGGTGAGATCAGAAACCCATACCTCCCAGGTTGGTTTCTAACTCTCTCTGACCTACGCGGTTCTTGTGTATTCGAAGATTATTGGTATAGTTTCATCCCTGTTGAAGTGTTGGTGTTCCGTGAGGATTCGGTGCCTGGAACAGTATTCCTCCGATTTTCATCGAGTTCCACTTTCCTCCCACTTCCACTGCATTTTGGTATTCCTCTTAGGAAAACTGCATGGAGAGCAACAATTACATTGTTCTCTTGTGAGTTGTATAAGTACTATACTTTGGTTTCCCTAGGACGACCTACAAATAGGCAATTATCCGACTTGGGTTCTAGTTTGGTACCATCCAAATATTTAGCGTATGCCCAGCATTCCCAAATCTTCAGGAATGAGAAACCCGGTTTCTTTCCTGTTCATATCTAATATGAAGTTTGTCTAACAGATTTTTATGGAACCTTATTCAAAATAAGTATTGCACTGTTTAATGTGTATCCTCAGAAGGAAATTGGTAGCTCATAGCAACTCATCCTTAACCTTACTATGTCCGACAAGGTTCGGTTTCTCTGTTCGGATCAGGTTCTTTCATGCTTCTCTCTGTTGAGCGTTTGGAACTCTTGATTCGAAGTCTTCTTCATGTATGTGCCAACAATCATCTGCTATGTGTCCTTCATTGTAGCATATTGGACTGTAGACTCCTAGTTTGAAAGGGGTCTTTCTGCCTGCATTTGATCTTCCTCTGCCTTTATTTCCTCTTCTCGTTGAGTTGTTGTTAGGCCTTATGTTTGGATTGTGATTCTGACATCTTCCTCCATTGCTCTTCTTTTTAGTCCAATTGTTTCTTTGTTGCTTGGCTTCAATCTGTGAAATAGCCTTCTTAAGTTGAGTTCTATTCAATTCTTGCTTCATGACATTGAGTACATTTCATCAAAGATTAGCTCATTTGGAGCCTAGATGATAGGTTCACTACAACTGATTCATGTGTTGTCTAATCCATGAATCTGAGCATGTGCTTATAAAGTAGTTGACTATCCTTAAGACCTTAACTAGCATGAGATATTTTGGGTTAAGGACTTAAAGTCGTGAGTACTAAAATGAGGCATGTAGTTTTTCCAGCGTAATTCATAACCCGTCGATTCAAAGTTAAATTTATTATTTTATATTTTTCATTTCTAATCCATAGGGAATGAGAATGAATAAGATCTTGAAGAAGAAGAACTCATTCTCCTCCAAGAAACCTAAAGCTGTTTTAAATCATTAATGAATCAATATTAAAATGCCATAATTATCCTAATGCCATATTGATCAGTTAAAATGTTTCAGAAAAACTTGTGAGATTTAATAGAGTGAATATTTTACTTGTGAGAAATTGAAGAAAAAATCAAACTGCTATTCAAAAGACCAGCAAATGGATAATTATAAACTTGGAAACTGTGGTCTCCAGTGCTGTCATGCAGAAAGCATATTAGCAGTAAAAGTTCATTCAATTCTATTATTCAAACATTTGAACTACAGAAAATTCTTTTATTCATACTATTCAGAGAACAAATATCTAACAAAGAGCATTATTCTTTCTTCACAGTTCAGACTATATCACCATTGGAAATACAATTGTACAGAAAGGACACTGGTCATTATGGTAACTGAGCTGAACTAATCATGCCTCACTCTAGAATGCCTAATAGAAATGACTACCAAATGAACTGATATCCAGGAACAATCAGTACTGGGCCTACTGGCCAAAAAAAAAAAAAAAAAAAAAAGGTCTATCAAACAAGTTCAAAAAAATGTACTGAGCTAGTTCTCCCCCAGAATGGCTAGCACTTTATCTTGATAAGGCATCACTAATTAATGAAAAGAAAATTATCTGAACAAATTAAGGATAACATAAATATCCAATCAATGTCAAAACCAAGATATCTGGATGAAAGAACTGAATCAAGAAAGTACTGAGTGCTCCAGTTATCTGCTACAATCTACATTAGCTTGTAGTAACAATTTCCTCCAAAAAGAATAATCTGATATCCATTGCCGCAGGGGCACTTGAAATGAAGGATCAAGACCTCCCCTTTCTTCTCCACACTCACAGTTTCAACATATTCATCTCCACAGTTGTCCTACAGAATAGAGAGTCACATACAGTTAAGAGCCACTCAATGCTCATATATCAAACTGACATTCGCAAAAGAGCCATTACAATTATAAGTGTTTCACCGGGATTAAGTAATAGAAATACTAAGATTGAAAATTTGTTGTTCATTAATTTCATTGGCAAATAAAACGACTAATAAGAATGAAATAATATCAATACCATTGTGTCATTTTTATGGCAGAGGGAGGTTACAGCATTGCTGTTACCATTGTTGTTTGTCTCTTCATTCACATCATCACCCAAAATTAAATCACAGTTCCGTATCACTTCCCTCATGCAATCTCTCATCTTCCTCATCCACTACCATAAACCCAGTTCCAACCACAAGATTAAGATCGCAAACATTTTACTTTCACAAACACTAAAACAAGAAAGGGAAAAAAATCCAAAGCAACCCAGAAAAACAGAATTGAAAGCAAACCACTGAATGATTACATGAAATCTACATTCCAGTTCCAATCGCAGAATTAAGATCGCATTCAGATATGATAAAACATTTCACCGTCACAAATTTTCATCCACTCAAACAAGAAATAAGGCAAGCCAGAAAAACAGAACCACTGAATGATTAAATGAGATCCACAATTGACCCAAGAATACATATCAAACAGCATCACCATCAAACACAAAATAACGCTAATTAGCCTCCAAAACCAGATCCTTAACGATGAAACAAATTAACAAATAAACCCCCATCAACAAATTAGAAGCTTTAATCTACAACAAACCCAGTAATCTTTATCTAATTACGCAATCAGAAAAGAAAAAATCACAATAAAGCAAGAATCTTGGCAAATACAGACACATAAGAACAAAAGAAAGAAAGAGAGAAACCTCGCGATGAGGGCTATCAGAAGAGCTGGAAAAAGTATTGGCCGGAGACGGCATGGGATGGCACTCAATTTACTGCGGGGAAAGTGGAGGCTCCTCCAGCACCGGAGGCAGGGTAGGAATGTAACGGCGGCGGCGGAGAAAATGAGGATGGGTGCCGTTGTTGGGTTTCTTTGGTTTTGTAAGGGGGAGAGTGGCCGGACCCACAGGAGGTGCACGGAGGGCGGTTACTGTCGGGGAGGTGGGTGGTGCATGTAGGTTGTTGGAGAAAGAAGGAAGATAATGTTTTTGCCATTTCTTGGAGAAAGCAATATCTTCTAGATTTCGATTGATTGACTGATTACTGAAATGCAAGGGAGAGAAGAACTTCTTGTGGGTTCAGGGATTTATAATATAGAGGCGAGTGGGGGTGGGGCTTTGTGAGTGATTGAATGAATATAACCGATTCGTTTAGTTTTAGCCGCCAAAAAAGAGTCTTGTTTATTTTTTTTGAAAAATTAATAATTATTATTATTATTAGACAATTAAAATTAATCCTAAAAAAAGTGATACGCAGTTATGATCTTCTGATGACTATGCTAAGTGCTAACAATAAAATATACAATTATAAAACCATTTGTTAAGACTTGCTTAAGCATGTTACAATAAAGTTTTGGTAAATTGATATAAAATTATCCTCCAAATTAACGTAATAACATTTTATTTCTTGTAAATTTAAAAATGTCAACTTTAGTCATTGTTGTTAGTAAACTCAGTTATATTTATTGAATTAGACACAAAAAAGATTGGGGTTCTTGTATTTAGGGATGGCGACACATAATCTCTGATTATTAGTTATTGTAAAGTGAATTTGGATTGATCAAAATTTTGAAGTTATATAAGAAATATTAAGAGAACTAAATAATAGTCGCCCACAAAACCTAATAGAGTTCGAATATAGAATTATTTATGTAAGTTTTTTCATGAATATTTTATTATTTGTTGTGTTTCAAGATTCAAACTTTAATTATTATCTCTTATACATTGATAGTTGAGATTTCGAGTTCGATAAGAAAAATTAAGTTTAAATTAAATAAATTATATTAAATTTCATTTGAATTCATTTGAAATAAAATTAAATATTTTTAAATAGCGGAAAATGATAGAAAAGTTCTAATGTGAACTATAAATATTATTCAAAAATTGTGGGACAAACAAATGAGACATATATATTAAGTATAAGTAAATCAATTGTCTCATTTAAACTATAAAACCAACAAGATCTAAAGCATTTATGAAATCAGTATTTAAAATAATATTAACGATTTGTTATGATATGAAATTATAATTAAAGAAGTACTCAACACGCACAAAGTGAGGGTCATATATTATTATATATAAAAGTTAAATATTTTTAAGCTTCTCTACTGTGCCACATGACAGCTCATTATTAAATTCTATTAAAAAAACATATTACAATAAGAATACCTTAAATTGTCAAATTAAAATATCTCTAAAATTAATTTTTTTTTATTAAAAATTAAAATTAGAAACCTATAATAAAATTAAAAACATAATTTTCTTTTAAAATAAGAAACGTATTAATTTAATATGTGTAACTTAATCTCTAAAATATTTTTTTATTTTAATTATTAAAAATTAAATTATCTTATAAATGTGTTCAATTCGCAAAAAATAAGGACCATATACTAATTATCATCAAATGAGAATTACACGAGTTTATTTTGTGGATCAGATCAATTTCATTGACACATGCACGTCGATTTAGGTATAACCTTAACAGATTTTAGATTTTTATCTTATAAATGATTCGGATCTAGTTCGCTTTATAGTTTAAATGAGATAATTGGTTTACTAATACTTAAAATTATGTCTCATTTTTTTTTCTATCAACTCTCAAATAGTGTTTCCAATTCACATTAGAGTTTATCTCTCGTTACTTTCTCATTTGAAAACACATTTCTATTTATAAATAACTTTAAAATATTTAATTTTCTTTTAGATGAATTCCAATGAAATTAATGTAATTTATTGAATTTAAGTTTAAATTTTGTTATCGAACTTGAAATATTGATTGTCACTATGCAAGTGCTAATAATCAGAGTCTACATCATAAATCACAATAAATAATAAAAAATTCATGAAAAAACTTATAAAAAATAACTAAAGTAAAATAATAAATAATAATATACCCAAAAACTAAAAAGTTTGTTAGTTTTTATGGACGACTGCTATTTATGTCTCTAATTTTGTATGAGATTATGTTTTAATACTGTAATATTTTTATTTTAATTTTAGAAGTTACTAATAGAAAAATTATAGAATTAGGTGTCATATATATTTATTATTTTAATAGGAGATTATAATATATCTTTTTATTATAATAGGTAATAAAAAAATTAATTATAGAAATCATGTATCACATATGTTTTTTTTTTTTTTTAAAAAAATTTTTTAAGAGTCTCTCCCAAAAAAGGAGACATAGACTCTTTACAAGTCAATTTTATAATAAAGAGTATACTAAAATAAAAGTCAATTTTTTAAAATTTATCAAATGAATGTATAAAATAATAGAGTTTTCAAATAAATTTTTAGATTACAAATAAACACATTTTTTTGTCGGTAAGCCGTTATATTATATTGAATGGTACATTTAGGAAAGTAATTTCCATTATATTTCAGGTTAACTTGTATACAGTCCAGAATTTTGTATTTTTCAACAATCAATTGAACTATAATTTTGTATTTTTGGTGTGATTGTAATAAATGGATTTTCGGTTGAAGCTAGTGCAAAAAAATCATGGCTTTGGGTGATGGGGAGATAAAAAAAGTAATTACAAAAACTTAAAAATATAATTATAAGTACATAGTGAAGTGGTCAAAGAAGATTCGATAACCAATTTGAAACTAATCAAATTCCTTTTTTTTTTCTTATGAAAGGAGGGCTGCACCTCCTAAATTTTATTAAAAACTCTCACTCATGACGGAGGAAAACAGTGGTTACAAAGAAATATCCATCAAACACACAAAAAAATTAAATTAAATTAAAAAACATACAATCGACAGGATCGATCTCAAAACTCAAAAACTGCATTAAAAAAGAACAAACTTATCTAAGCCTATTATAAGGTAATTTGCCATCGGCCTTTTAACACTGTCGGAGTACCATCAATATCATCCCATGCTGTATTTGGTCATGCTTTACAGTTTGATTCTGTTATCTATATCTAACTTCTGAATTTTTAGCTAATCATCTGTCATAATTCAGATTATAAAGTAATAACACGATCACTCTCTTTTATAAAGTTTTTTTTTTTTTTACATTCCACTTCCAAGATATTTTCTTTTCTTTATAATGGACTTCTATTGCATTCCAAAGCACTGAGTTAAAACTTGCATATAGTTTTAAAGGAAACTTTCACTTTACAAGTAGATTTTTTAAATGAGGTCTACATATTTTTGCAAAACCATCTTAAGAATTGGATATTCAATTGTGTGGTTTAGAAGCGGAAGATTGTTTAAGTGGCTGTAATAGACCCAACTAAAGGTGTGTTTGTTTTATCGTAAAAAAATTTTGGAAAACATTTTCCTCATTTTACGGTTCTCGTACACCTGCCGAAAATTTGATCAACATAAACTGAAAATATAATTAAAAACTAACTTCCAATGCAAATAAAAGAGATTCTATGAGCATCCCCAAATTTAAATGTCAAAAAATGTGCCTAAACTGAAAATGTACATATATTGTAAAATCATTTGATGTTTCAAAAAAAAAATGTTTAATTTAAATTCAAAGCACGCGAAGAACCTTGTCGTGAGTTAGGCACTTTGCCTAATAAACTAGATTATTTTGAATAAGGTTAGACACTTTGCGAACAACGTCTTACAACATCTTGGAAGGAGTCCACTATGAAAGAATACCATACTCTTTCAAATAGTCGAGAAACTTATTGCTTAAGTATTTCCACCACGGTCCAATCGTGATGATTTAATACTCTTACCGGTCTGTTTTTATACTTCGTGTCGAAACTCTTTGAATTACTCAAAAGTTTCTGACTCTTGTGTTTCATAAGATACACATAACCGTAACGCGATGCCACATCCGTAAAGGTTACGAAGTATTCATATCCACCTAGACATGGGCCCACTTACGTCACCATGAACGAGAGCTAACAGATCGATGGCACTAGCACTTTTACCAAGTAAAAGGCGTTTTATGCACTTTGCCTAATAAACTAGATTCGTAGACATCATTTGAATTAGGATCAAATCCGTCCTAGTATCCACTCTTCGAAAGTGTGGATATACGAGTCTTGTTAATGTGTCTCAAACAACAATGCCACTTTTAAGTCTCAACAGATTTATTCAGTTTGAGCTTTTGTTTTGTCATATTATATGTTTGAGATTCATTTATATTCTAATATATAATACTGTTGTTCACATCTAATGTGTTTATCTCAATATCATCTTTATAAACAAAACACTTAGTGTTCTAGAATATTAAGGTATACCCGCAACAGGTTAAACTAGATACAGAGATAATGTTCATAGTCAAACTAGATACATTATAACAGTTTCCTAATTTAAGTACATGCCCAAAGGGAAGTTCCAAAACTTAGGTTTATACGGCCAAAACAGCGACTCTCGTCCCATTTCCAACTCATAGGTCGATCTCATATGAAGCCAGTCTCCTGCTAATCAGCAGATCCCGCACATCAGTACATATATTTATGTACCACATCCAGTATCTAAAATCCAATTTTAAAACCAGCAGTGGACATGTTTATAACAAACATACTTGAAGTCGGAGCTTTGCCCGTCTTCACTTCCTTCATGTATGCCTTGTCCATACGGCAGTCACGCTTCCAGTGACCCCGTTTGCCACAATTTAGGCAGACATTTGGGATATGTCATTTGTCTTCCTAGAAGACTGTGACGATTTAGCCTTGCCCTTTTCTTCACACCATCAGAAGCCTTCGGCCAAGCCTTGGCCTTCTGGGATGTCGAAGTAAGATGCATCTTACGCTTCTTGCCCTTTTGCAAGCTCTGGCTCTGTCTGTTTGAGCATAGCCATTAACTCTCCAAGAGTTTTTGTTTTGCAATCAGTACTTCTAAGATCTAAGAATAGATCTATGAATATCCTTCAATTTCAATATCATACTATAAGGATCTAATCCTTAGTTCTGACGAAGAAATTAAGGAGTCATTGCGGCAAGCATAACATATTGAGCACTAAAGTTATCATCACCATGAGTCTTCCAAAGCTCATGCTCCACTATTTGCTCAACTCCAGGCTCAGGCCCAAGATGTCACTCTATCAAATAAAGTAACTTCTCGGCTCACAGGACTATCCTGAGGTTCTATTCCCAATTTGAAAATTTAAGCCGTTTAAAGACATTTTCACCCAAGATTATGTTTTAAACGCTAATCTTTCAGTTATCTTGATTGCTATAGTCCAACTATCCAATCAATGATTTCGGGTACAATCAGATGTAATGATTACTATAGTCTAACTATATAACCAACTATAAATGATCGGTTAAATTCAAATATATTGATTACTATAATCCAATTATATAATCAACTATAAATGAAGTAGTTTGAATACAGTCCAACTGTTCAATTAAAACAACAATTGAATATTAGTCCAACTAATATATATAATTTTCTTAATGACGAAAAATGAAATAAGCGCGTATTGGCAAGTATCTAAACGAAATTGCAAATTTAATACTTGTCTCCCATTATTTTTCGGCGAGCCTCTAACCCTTTGTAGAGTACTCGGGAAACCTAGTTTCCTAGTGGGCTAGGATCCCGTTACATAACACAACATTGACTTTGGCCAACAAGTTGTATGAAACTTAACTAGGTAGATCTCTAAGATCAATTGGATCACATCCAATTCCTAGATCCAGTAGGTGGACTTCCAAGTCCGAAACATATATCCAATATATGCCAATATATCCGATATATTCCCTAACCTTTTTCCTCTGAATCAAGTAAGCCTTGGCTTTGGCTCAACAAGCTTAATGAAACCAGTTAAACATGACCCATTGACCGTGAGAAAGCTTCGTAATCGAGGCAGATGAACAAGAAGTGACCTTGACTTTGACCAATAAATCACAACTTGCCCAAGGCGTACGATATGGAACAAAGCTTTCATGATTCAAACACATCCGCGATGGACAAAGGTCTTGACTTTGGCCAACAAACCAATGCCAATCTTGGATCTTGAGAGAGAATCACTCAATGGAAGGAAAAACACTTAATATAAAATGAGGGTTTTTGTCGCGATTTGGCAACAATTTATTATCTTTAATTAGGTCTCATCTATACACCCTTAAGCATGCATTTGAAAAGCATAATAAGGCGCGATAAAATTAATAATGATATGCGGATGAATATACAACAAACTTGTTCCTAGAACAAATCTCTCAATTCCTCTCTCCCGCTAGCACTATTCATACTTCTACCCAATTACATAATACTTTTAAAGAAACTCATTAACATTAAGGGAAATTGGTGAGAAGAGAAATACAATGAGAAAGATAGGTAATAGGCTGGACACGCAGGTCCAATTTAATATATTCTAAATTTATTACAACAATTTCCAAAATTGCCCTCACCCATCTATATCCATCCGATATACATTATTCATACATACATCCAAGTATTCACACAAAGCATGTTATCAATCAATCTAATCCAATTACATGAAGAATCTCTTTAAATTCACAGAATGCTCGGTCATTCCCCAGTCCCCGAGCATTCCAACATAAAACATTCATCATTGCATCCGGCGAGGCTGCTCCTCAGCCTTCGCCGATATCAGAATGGTTTCAAACCCAAACTGCTTTCTATTCTCTTTCTCATCGCTAAACTCCTTGACAAAATGATCCACCACTTCAAAAGTTAGAAGGTCTTCTTGTTGTCCAGTCCCAAAAGTTTCCAGCCTTGCTGTTTTCGATTTCCCCTGACTTCAGAATCCCCATCAAACTCCATAGCTCTCTTGGTTCTCGGAATGTTGATTGTTACTGAGTTTTTCGGTCCTGGGCTGCACCTTGCCCTCAACTTCCACTTCTTATTGCTACTCTTATGGCCTTTGGGCCTACCCACTAAAAGCCCACAATTTTCTCTCCCTTTACTAAACTGCACAGTGCTTCCATCAACTGCCCCCTTGGGAGCATTGATACCCTTCCCACTATTTAACACGCGCCCAATTGCCTCTACCCCATCAAATTCAAAAGTCCCACCATTTCTTCCACCTTTTGGGATGTTCTTCCCCATACGACATGCCTCTCTGACATCTGAAAAGGTTGTCGCAATCATTTCTAACATCATAGGGCTCATATCCCCATGCAAAGGAGATCGACCCGGTTTGCTACCTCATTCTTGCCCAGGATCCGTATCCACTATATTTGACTCTGTTAAGTGAATGTGATCTTTGACCCACCTCTGCTCCATCGTATTCCGGCTACTGGGATTGTTCACTCGTAGAGGAGATATAATACTGGAACCTATCTCTTCTTCACTCCTAGCATTTGCCTCTCTATCAAAAATCATCCCCGAGTTGGTTATTGTTAGTTATTTCTCTTCTAGTACTGAAATATTTTCCTTATGCTCCTTCTGTGTTGCCTGACCAGATATGATGGGACCCTATTTTCTGCCCCTGTGGTTTCTAGTCCAATCTCCAGATCCACCCACTCTCATCCAAGTACCAAACTTAAACTTTGGGAGCTGTGGATGGCTACCAGGATCTCCATCAAAACATTGCTCACACTCCATGTAGCCATGTCCAAAGATACCACAGAAGAAACAGAATTCTGGTAGTTTCTCATAAAGAACCGGTATAATTACTTGGTCTCCGTCATCACCATGTGTTAACTTGATAAACCTTATTAATGGTTTTTCCACTTTAATAATCACTCTAATTCTTATAAACCTACCCCCTACTTGAGCTCTCTAAACCAGATCTACCTCCTGGACTACCCCTATCTGGTTTCCCAGAAATGTAGCAGCATTATCATTTAAACACACTACTGGTAAGTTATAAAGTTGAATCCAGAACTGAGCTTCTTCAAATTTCTGTTTTGCTATCTCTCCCATCCCCGTGAGAGATGTAAGGACCAGCAAAGAATTCTCAAAGTGCCCTGGTCATGTGACTAAAATTCTTCTTCGATCCCTTTCTCACCCAAATTTAAATAAGAAAACGTTTTGACCCAAGGCTTCTATTTTCATTTCCTTAGTTGTTCTCCAGGCCAGTTGGATAGTCGCCTTAAAAGCTTCTCTATTAACAAGTTTGGTTGAGAGTATATTGCCTATCAGACATGCTCCTAGTAGATCTCTACCTTCACTCTGTAGCTTATCCGGAAGTTTAATTTCCCCTTCCTCTTGCAAAGACAATTCATTACAAAGCTTAACTAATTCTTCAGAATCCATTGAGTGCCAGCCCACTTCCAACAGCACTACTATTTCTCAGGTGAAACTATAAAAGATGAAAGCCTCTACGAGAAGAGGATGAAAACAAACACCACCAAGTGTATTGAGGTTGAGCATGGGCTCAAAGAGAGTCTTCCACAATGGAGAAGAAAAAAACAGGTCCTCGTATTTGACACCCACTCTGTCTTTTACCTAAAGCACCAGTGGTCTAGTGGTATAATAGTACCTAAAGTGTTCTAGTGGTAGAATAGTACCTAAAGTTTGTTTAGAAAATTGCTCCATTGTGAAAAATTGGTACTCCATTTTCAATCCTACCTAAAGTTTTTTGGATGGTTTATTGATGATGCTTGCAGCTGGATATTACATTATTCTCGGCAGAACCCATAATTAGCCCACTGAACTTTTATCCGACATCTCAATAGCCCACCAAACTTTTATTTTCACCCTTTAGCCCACTGAACTCTTAAAAACGGTGTAACAAACCCATTTAGTGTAACACCGTTCCGTTTACCGTCCACGTCAGATTTTTCCGTTAGGAGTTGATGACGTGGCAACCAACAGTGCAAATGCCAAATATAACATAACACATAATTGACCCCCTGAACTTTTATAATATATCTAATTAGCCCACTGAACTTCAATATTTTACCTTTAAGCCTACATAACTCTCATAAATGATGTTAAAAACCTTTATAACTACATAAACCATCATCAACACAATCATGTCTTGAAAAAATTGCAAATGGTCTATTTAATTTCATTTGAACATTAATCAACACTACTAAAAAAAATAAATTTTCAATATTAAAAAAATAATAGTAAAACACAATCATATCTAATTTTTAATAAATAATTTTAGAATAAAGGTGACGTAACATATTAAATGGTCCACAATAACAACACAGAAAGATGAAAAAGAAACATAATATTGAAACGAAAAATACAAAATAATAGACTTAGATTAACCAATAGTGTCTAGAATAATGATATTTGTTTAATTTAAGGTGTGTAACAAACATGTTTAGATCAACAAATAATGATATTTGTTGATAATTTAAGTACCATGAATTTGTGTCTAATATGTTGCGTCACCTTTATTCTAAAATTATTTATTAAAAATTAGATATGATTGTGTTTTACTATTTTTTTTAATATTGAAAATTTATTTTTTTAATAATGTTGATTAATGTTCAAATGAAATTAAACAGATCATTTGTAATTTTTTCAAGACATGATTATGTTGATGATGGTTTATGTAGTTATAAAGAGTTTTTAACATCATTTTTTAGAGTTATGTAGGCTTATAGGTAAAATATTGAAGTTCAGGGGGCTAATGAGATGTATTATAAAAGTTCAGGGGGTCAAATATGTGTTCTGTTATATTTGACATTTGCATTGTTGGCTGCCACGTCATCAACTCCTAACGGAAAAATCTGACGTGGATGGTAAACGGAACGACGTTACACTAAATGGGTTTGTTACACCGTTTTTAAAAGTTCAGTGGGCTAAAGGGTGAAAATAAAAATTTGGTGGGCTATTGAGATGTCGGATAAAAGTTCAGTGGGCTAATTATGGGTTCTGCCCATTATTCTCTACAAATTCATATTTTTTTTTTTTTTAAAAAAAATCTCAAATTTTTAATAGTTTTTGTTCTTTGTTCTTTGTTTTTTTTTTTGTTTTTTTTTTATATTATTATTATTTTTTTTCTCTAAAAGGTTTATGTTTATGCTTAGGGAAGACAAAAATCCCTGCGGGGATGGGGGCCTGAGATATTAGGGGAGGGTATTTAGCGATCGTTTTTAAAAACGGGCCGAGTGCGGGTATAAATTTTAATACCCGTTAGGTATACGGGCCGGGTATGAGTATAAGACTCTCTAACCCGTACCCGCTCAATAAACCCGTTTGACTTTGGCTTTTTAATTATTAATTTTTTTAGTCAAAAAATTAATTACTTATTAAATAAAAAACAAGAAAAACATAATTTATTTGTTCAATTTAATATAATATTTTTCTCTTTATTTTGAAAATGAGATTTCTATCAATATTAATTAATTTATTTCATTTTGTTTTAAATATGAGATTTCTACAGCAATAGTATTTATTTAGTAATTTATATATTTTTTTCTTTATTTAAGTACTAAAGTAAATTTAAACCTATAGTTGTTAATTTAGTATTTTTATTTTATATCTATTTATTCCAATAATTTTTTAATTGATTTTTTTTTAAAGGCATATAGATAAAAAAAAATTAATAAATAAATGAGTATAGGGGATAGGGGATAGGGGATGAGGATTGATATATCTTTATCTATATGGGGAATCCCCGATCCATACCCACACGAATGACAGGCCGGGATTAGGGATATTATATATCACGTGAGTACGGGTGCCAATATTGACATCCTCGTCTTATACCCGACCCGTTGCCATCCCTATGCTATGTTTCTTTTCAGTGCAAATGCACATTTTGAGTGGCAAGGCTCGTAAAGCAGTTGTCGCCCATTCCCCTTTTAAACATTAAAAAGAAAAAAAAAATACCCAAATATATTTAAACAAAACAATAATGCATAAATTGTAATGGAGCGGTATTTTGGAAAAAGAAAACAAAAAGTTCATAGTTGGAGACTAGGAGTGAGCCAATATTAAATTAATATATGATCTTGAAAATTAATGATGAAAATAGAATGGATTGTTTGTTAGAATAATCATAAAGATATTAAACAGGATAAAGATATTGTTTTGATATTTTTTTTTAACTTTTATTTATCATAAAAACGAAGTTTTATCATGAAATTTTAATTTGTCTTTGTTTTATCATGATTTAATGTGTGTTAGCATTTTTCTTGTTTGTAGGGTAGTGGAGGCAAAAGGGGAGGTTATGCATGCATCAACGTGTTCCTTCATGAACCAAACCCTTGAGCCCTTAAGGCTCACAACTTTCAAATCCAAACGTTGACACATCTCAATGGTAGCTGAAATTTCCAAGTCTATATACGCAGAAACAAATCAACTTTACTAGAGACTAGAGACTAGAGACTAGACATAGCTGAATCTGATCATCAATATATCTGTGTAGCAACTACTCCATGGTCTCGCATCAGCAGCTTGCTTTAGATCAAGTTGAGGTTAATATTAATAGCAACTCCAACTCCTCCTCTCTCTCTCTCATTTCCCACAAGACAGAGAAACCAGGTGGTGCTGAAGCAGGTTGGTTTCCTTTAATTTCATATATAGAAGCTTAGTTCCATCAATGTCTGTTTTGAGTACGTAGTCACTCGCTGTAATTTTGTTATTAAACTTTACAATCCAATATTTATTTACTAGATTAGAGGAACCCGTAACTTATACTCTCTTGCTAGCGATGTGAATGCTACATCGATATAAACAACTAATTAATTGATTAATTTTGACTGCTGGCTGCTGCAGAAGAAGAGAGCGATGAAGATTTGTTTATGGTTCCGGACGTGGAAAGTAGTGGACAAGCACCCAACGTGAATAGTAATAGTAATGGTAATACTGCTCAAAACCAGAAGCGCCGCCGCGGACGTAACCCTGTCGATAAGGAGTACAGAAGGCTTAAGAGGTAAATTCTCTCTCTAAAACAGATAATTCCGGATCTCGTTCGCTACAAGATTCAAAATTATTTTATTGTCTCGATTAAAAAATCATTAGAGATTCATGATATTTTTTCGTCCCGAATCTATAGTGTATTTAAAAAATTATGAATTTCTAATCACGATTCGTGACAATTTTTTGAGTCTTTGTATAATGGTAAGATTGTAGGTCACAGATTTAAATCCTGAAAACAGTCTTTTTCCAAAAAAATAAACTTAAAGCTATATATATATTATATCCTTCTTAGAATCCAAAAGTTTTTTGTATTGGGTCATCCTTATTTCTTATGAATTTTTATCACGATTGAAAAATCTTGTAAGAATTCATGATAATTACATAAATCAGACTGGAATTAGGATTGGGAAAGCCTGATCGATTGCCAACCCTAATATGACCACTTGGTTTTTAACACATGACATATGTATTATCGATGACTTCACTTCAAGTCCAGGTTGCTAAGGAACAGGGTGTCTGCCCAACAAGCTCGAGAAAGGAAAAAGGTTTATGTAAATGACTTGGAACTGCGTGCCAAAGAACTGCAGGACACCAACTCTGTATTAGAGGACAAGATCTCTACTTTGCTTAATGAAAACAATATGCTTCGCAAGGTCATTTTTCATATTGCTTAATTTCTTCAAATTGTAAATAAACCTTCGCATGTTTTGATTAATTCATTTGCATTAATTATATTTACCAGGTGCTTTTGAACACAAGGCCTAAAGTTGATGAAAGTAGTGATCAAAAGCAGCAGAATTAATTAATCGGGCAACAGTTTCCACTTCATTTATCAGCTTTATATCAATTACTAGGCTTCTTGGAAAGTCTTCCCACAGTTTATATGTATGGTTTGGTTACCACGTGACGATTATCGTTTGATTCAAGAATCAATACGTACTTGAGAAATTTAGTATAATTAATGTCCATCCTATGGCAGCCATTTAGAATAAATCTTCTTACAATAAATGCAATTAGTTTGTAGTACATTCTTGAATTTCTTATGCTTTTTTAATGGTTTGATTTGATGCAGGGTTCGCATAAAATCATGAATATTGATCGGAATTTGAGATCCTAATTATTTCATATAGAATTCAAGACAAAAAATCATTTAGAATAAAAATTTCAATTAAGTCTCGAAATGATTTTTCGATCTAAATCACAATTTTTAGTCTAAATTTTTATTCAATCGACCAAGACAATCCTGATGAGAGCTTTTCATTATGTCTTACGAGGAAGGACCTCAAGAAACCATTTGACCCGCCAACTCCTCAAATTATTTCTAATCCAAAGAGGCCGATCGAGAAATAGAGACATCTTGATGATACGAGACATATTTAGGACGAGAGATCAAAATTATCATCCCTAGTTTATTGAACCCCCATGTCATACTTTTTTTTCCCATTTAAAAATAACTTTTAACATCCACATATCATAATTTTTCTATTTAAATAGTTTTTAACAGTGGAGAAAATATGTGTTTAATTAATTTTTGGTTATTATAAAAAATAATGAAAACAGAAAGACCAGGACTTTATGAAGAATAGTCTTCATGGAAATATTATAAGAATTTTATATTGTTTTCAAAAATATTTTAATGAGGTAAAAAAGGACATTGAATAAGCTTTGCTGATCCCACTGTGTCTTCTCAGCAACATCCACTTCTTCATAAATATTAAATGTCACAGGTGCAATATGATTTTTGAACAGAAAGAAAGCTCCAAAAATGAAACATAAAGAGATACTTATAATAAGGCTACTTGCCTCTGAACACCAGATTGTGGCAGGTGTTGTCACAAGGGTATGGACAATCATAAACCTTAATGTGTACTCGATCAAAGTACCAGTCTCCAACAGATTCCGCAATTCTCTGCAGGTTGATCATCAATTAATAAGGATCTATTAACAGAAATATCAGAAAATTAATCGAGAAACTTAAAAAAAAAAAAAAAAAAAAGACTACAAAATATATATGGAGTAACGGCGAATTTTTTCCTACAAGAGCATCAGGAGTAGTGTTCTTCATTGATTGTTTCCAATAGCAGGTTGAACTTAATAGAATTAACGAAACAATAAGGTAGAGTGTACATGCCTTGTTTCTTATACGTGGAGAATTTGGAGCAAACCATGTATCCTGTCTCTCGGTCTGGCAATGAGCAAAGCATGAATTTATAAAGATTCCATTTTTCTTGTGCTTTGATAAGCCTTGAACAGCGTTTAGCATTTGGTTTCGGAAACCTGCATCAGATAAGATAGGGAAAGCAACTATATCTTATATTATAATTGAAGCAGTAAATGGTACAATATCTTTAAGGATTTAATCCAAAAAAAATCCACCTTGAAAAACACAGCAGAGAATAATATCAGATGCAATCACCTTGCAGATAACGAAGTTGGGATGCCGTACAAAGACCATAATTGTTTCTGCATCCATGCCAAATGCCATGGGGATCAGCTGATGGTGGAGCTAGGGTGGCCTGAATCTGAATAAAATGGGAATTGAAATATATTATTAAGTCATGTGGGTGCTTAAGGTCTTACCAAGTAAGACGGCTATGGTCATCATGTAGCAGGAAATTCACACTTTAGACTTGTCCGCTATCCTTGTGCATCTAAATGTATGCAACTGGGTAACAGGGGTTGTTTTTCAACAATAAACTATGAGCCATCTGAAAATTACATTTAAATGGACTTGACGATCTGAAAGACATTATTGTATTGAAATTTTGTAATTGGGTACAGGTTCATGAAATAAAAAATGATATTCAACAAAATGTTCACAACATATGCGTATGCATCATTTTTGGGGTAGATTGATAAGGAAAATGTAAATTTTTATATGCAGGGCGAAGATATGGGACTTACCTGCCACATGTCATAAGCTGCATTGAGAAGAAAAAGCGGAGTCTTTACACTAGCAATCAAATGCTGAGGGAAAATGCACTGAAAATCAAAGGAAAGGTCATATATTGATTTCAGTTGTCTATCAAAACCTATAAATTTGTCGAAAATCTGTCATGAAGAGAAGTATTACCAAAATTGAATTTAGGCGCTTCGTACAGCTCTGCGGCAGGTTCTGCACTTTCTACAATATGAAGATGCCTTTAAAATTGTAACAGAGGAAAATGAAGGATCTTATGGGGAATTGATGGGTTTTTATATCCTTTTGGAAATACAACTTCTCAGTCATTCACTTTAGCAAAGTAATCTACTTGAATGAAACTTGGTAACTATGATTTATGGTTAAAACTATAAGGCAGATATCAATCAAGAAGGTCAATTAAGATAAAAATGCATCTTGTTGAGCACCTGACCTGAACAGACTAAATAACAAGATTTCATTCGAGTAATTAGAGAGATCAACAGAAAATCCATGAATACTAACATTGATTGCCAGATGTACTCATGGCCATGGGTCATGTGACCACATTGATAAATGGAGATCATGCAAATTACGTGGTATACATAGTACAGTTCCATACTCGAGTCATGGAAAGTTCTTCGTGGCTAGGATAAATACTAACAGTTTTAGGTCTAGTCTATACTGTCAAAGGCGATAGGTGGGGCAAAGTGTTTTGGTAGTTCAACCCGCCGAAGTGCTGCCTAAGTGCCACCCAAGCACCGCCTTTGACCAGTCAAAGATCGGATTGACTCAAATATGTAGAATTTTATCTAATATATAAGGAGTCATAACTTAAATACCTAACCGCCGCCTAAGCGACTCGCCTAAGCAGCGCCTTTAACAACATAGGGGTCTAGTAACTACTTTGTTGGCATATCATACACTATGGGATTCCATTACATCGATCCAGATCTTTTAGTTTATCCATTTGAACTATTAAACTGAAATCATTCTCAATAAAAACTTAGTATAAATAAAAAGTACCTGCAAGCTAACCAAGCCACCAAACATGTATCTTGCTGTGCGCCTACCAGATATGTCAATTCTGCAATACATTCAAACACAAAACAATCTGTAAGAATCAAAATAATTGTAAGGAATCAAAGTGATTACAGATCATGAGCTGCTCACGCATCAAGGAACAATCCACCATCACTGAGGCACTTGACTCTAGTGGTCCCTGGAAATAATTCATGGAATTCGTCACAATGCAATATTGATGCCAGACCACCAGCAGAACATCCAGAAAGAAGAGCCTAGAGGATCCAAAAACTTAATAAATCCCAATACCAAAGTCAAAAGGCATAGTAGAAATTTGAATCACGTAACACACAGACCTGATTAGCATACCGCATTCCCTTTGACATCAAATCTTCCATTGCAGCTGACCAGATCCTTTGTCCTCTGAAATATAGTTGTGCTGCCTAAGAAGCAAGGATGAAACAATTCATTCCGTTGGTTCCTAGTAAATGTACACTTGAGTGGAAAACCATAATTTAGTAGCTCAAACTAATAAATAACAGATGTCTTTATTTCAGGCATATCAGAGAGAGAGTTTATGAATGAAAAAGATGAATGTTTTTGCTCCAATTAAAGAAAGATGAACAAAATGTCTTCAATTTCTTTTAGGCATGTGAAACAAATCTGTCAATGCACCATTTAGAAGGAGATAATTAAATCAAGCTAAATGCACCAATTAGGATAATAGGCTCAAAAGATGAGAATGGGGCATCAAAGAAAATGGAGATTGCTCTAGCATTTAGCAGACATCTAGCTCTATAAAGCTCGGTGACAGAAAGATTTACCAACCATGTTTGTGTAATTGGATTATGTCCGAGTATAGTTGATGTGTACACTTGACTACTCCACAATCATTATGTGGAGGAGTATTTCTTCTCTAGCAAAACTTTTATAAGGATAACAATGAAATCACGAAGGAGAAGGTATGGAAAACCAGAGACAATATTAGATCGTAAATTTTTCATTTAAGATCAATAAACATATGCCTAGTTTGACTCTGAAGTTGTTAGGAAAGGAAAATAAGGTAAAATTTCACAGCAGTGTGACCCTCATTATGATTCAGAATTTTGATATCTCAACTTAAAACTTATCGAAAAGAAGAATTGAGGTCAGCTATACATGGTAAGTATATTAAAAGAAGCACAAGATAGTATACTTCCACGAACCTCATTTTGACTGTTACCACCGAAAGATGCACCATCACAATATCGAATCTTTACTCTGTTCCAATTAAAAAAATCTGCAAACATTATAGTTGCATCACGCAAATAAGTACCATGTAGAAAAATTTATTTACATACATCAAGCCACAGGTAGTTAGAAGGCAAAACCAGGATTTTCTTGAGCCATATTGCTTAATATCCCAGTAAATGGTATCTGCTTTTCCATA
>SKCR01030397.1:0-47487 GCA_019454045.1 Zanthoxylum bungeanum | reverse complement strand
TGGCTTCTATTGCTGCCTCAGCCGCAGCAATAATCCGCATTTGTTGTTTATTCGGCAACAGTATCTTGCTCGGAAGATTTCCAGCTCACTGTCCCGTTATTTAAATTTTATAGTACCGCCAGTATTTAACTGTTTGGAAACTTGCAGTAGTGATCCCAGTCACTTCAATTCTCCTTCTCCATAGTTTTAGACATCATCTTTAGTTCTCTAAGATACTAACAGATGTTCTTAATTTCAATCCAGTGACTAACACTTGGATTGATCTGATTGTGACTCCATATGCTTAAAGCGTATGAGACACCATATCAAGTACATTTTAAATGTACAATTTCCCAGAGAGTGTTAACAACTCCAAATCTATCCCAGTAGATCTTTATTCCTTGAATAAAGTTGTTACTCCCCATAATTCTACGGAGAATTTCTATGAAAGAATATCTATGAAAGCCAAGCTTTCACCAATTGCTTTATGGGAATTTCACTGTCAGTGCGCTCCCACTAACCTCCTTATATACACAAGAATCATTTTGTTTTGAATTAAATCATAAACCATTATGATTGCATCAAAACGACAGTTCCAAGAACCTTATGCTTGCTCCAATCCAAACATGGATCGAATAACCCGCAAACCTTGTTTGTCGGTTATACAAAATCGTCAGGATGTTGAAAATATCCTCCAAAAGGTTTCCTTTTCAGGAAGCAATTTTGATCTTTAACTGACACATTTCATAAATGTACATTTGCCTCATCAAGCATTATCCAAATGGATTTACCATGGCAACAGGTAAAAGGTTGAACCGTATCAACACAATGTTGATAACGATACCTTTCCGTCACAAGCCTAGCTTTGTACGTTGGTATGTTGCCATCCATGTATGTCTTCCTTGAAGACTTACATTGTACCAATAGGCACAATGCCTTGCGGTACGACAACTAGTATCCAAACATAGTTGTTATACATGGAATCCATTTCGGACTCATGGCATTTTGCCATGATAGGGAGTCAATACTTTGTATCACTTCCTCAAAACGTAGTCGGATGGTATACCCTCATAAGATTGACATCTTTATGAGGTGAGATCAGAAACCCATACCCCAGGTTATTTTCTGACTCTCTCCGATCTACGAGGTTCTTGTGTATTCGAAGATTAATGGTTTAATTTCATCCTTGATGAACTATTTATGTTCCATTAAGGACTTCGTGCCTTGAACAGTATTACCCCGATTTTCATCGAGTTTTACTGTCCTCCCACTTACCACTGCATATCGGTATTCCTCTCAGGAAAACCGCATGGCGAGCAACAATCATATTGTTCCCATGTGAGATATATAAGTACTATACTTATACTTATGGTTTCCCCTAGGATAACCTATAATTGGCACTTATCCAATTTGGGTTCTAGTTTGGTATCATCCAAACGTTATGCATGGCATACCCAAATTATTAGGAATGAGAAACCCTGTTTCTTTCCTGTTCATATCCTATATGATATCTGTCAAACAGATTTATATGGAACCTTATTCTAAATAAGTTTTGCACTATTAATACATATCCGTTGAAGGAAATGGTAGCTCAGAGCGACTCGTGATAAACCTTATCATGTCCAACAAAATTCGGTTTTAGTTCGGACACATCGTCAAACTGACATGTCTCGGGAGGAGTCCTCATCTGAAAGAATACTGTACTCTTTCATGTATATATAAAACTTAATGCTTAAGTATTTTCCATTACGGTCTTACCGTGACGGTATAATACTATAGCCGA
This sequence comes from Zanthoxylum bungeanum, assembly GCA_019454045.1. Lineage (NCBI taxonomy): Eukaryota > Viridiplantae > Streptophyta > Magnoliopsida > Sapindales > Rutaceae > Zanthoxylum > Zanthoxylum bungeanum. The sequence goes on along the minus strand of SKCR01030397.1, from coordinate 45,725 downwards.
TCTGTTTATCTACTTCGTGTCGAAACTCTAAAAGTTTCTGATTGTGTTCTTCAAAAGAAACACATAACCATAACGTGATGCCACATCCGTTAAGGTCACGAAATATTCATATTCACATCTAGCCTAGCTAGATATGGGCCCACTTTCTTCACAATGAATAGGGCTAACAGATCGATGGCATTTTCAATATTACCAAGTAAATAGTGTTTTAGGTACTTTACCTAATAAACTAGATTCGTAGACTTTATTTGAATAGTCAAATCAGTCCTAGTACCCACTCTTCAAAAGTGCGGATATACGAGTCTTGTTTAATTGTGTCCCAGAAAACAATGCCACAAATAAGTCTCTATTGATCAAATCAATTTGAGCTATTTATTTGTCATTTTATATGTTTTGAGATTTTAATTATATTCAAAATATAAATTCTGTTATTCACATCTAATGTGTTTATCTCAGTATCATCTTTATATAATGAAACACTTAGTGTTCTAGAATATAAAGGTTTATCCACAATGGATTAAAACACTGATATAGAGATAATGTCTCTAGTCAAACTAGTTACATTATAACAGTTCCTAATTTAAGTACACACCCGAAGGGTAGTTCCTAAACTTAGGTATCTACGGTCGAAACAGCGACTTTCGTCCCGTTTCCGATTCGCAGAGCAATCTCAGCTTGAAGTCAGTATTCTGCTCAAAGCAGATTCTGAACATCAATATATATATTTTATGTACCACACTAAGTATTTAAAATCTAATTTCAATACTAGTTATGAACATAACTTTGACAAACATTTTTAAAGTCAGAGCCTTGCCCTTTCTTTAATTCCTTCGTGTCTGCCATATCCAAATGGTAGTCACTTTGGGATATGTCAATTATCCTTTTCAATATTTCATGAACCTTAGGCCAAGCCTTGGGTTTTTAGAATATCGAAACAATGTGCACCTCGTGCTACACGTCAATTGCAAACTTTGACTTTTCACCTCTAGAATAGTCAATTAATTCTCCAAGAATTATTTATTGCAATTTTAATACTTATTAAATCTAAAATAGATTTTTGACAAGTATATTAAATTAAGCACTAAAGTCATCATCACATAAATCTTCCAAAGATTTACGCTCTACTTATTTGCTTAATTTTGGGCGTAAGTTATAATAAGTTATTTTATCAAATAAAGTAACCTATTATTTATTCCCAATTTGAAAATTAAATCATTTAAAATATTTTAATCCCAGATTATATTTTAAATATCCAACTTTTCAATTCTTTCTTGATTTCAATAGTCCAACTATTTAATCAATATTAGTGGTACTATATATTATAATGATTATAATAGTCCAACTATATAATCAAATATAATCTAAATTAATTAACCTCAATTACATTGATTACTATAATCCAATTATAAAATCAACTGTAAACTGAAATTAATTAATTCAAATATATTGATTAATATAATCCAATTATATATAATCAACTATAATACAGTCCAACTGTTTATTAAAACAACATTAAGTATTAGTCCAACTAATACTTTTAATATATGACGAGTGATATTTGTTTGAGCGCGTATGGCGAGTAATTGAACGAATATTGCAAATTCAATTCTTGCCTCCCACTATTTTTCGTCGAGCCTCTAACCCTCTGTCGAGTACTCGGGAAACCGTGTTTCCTAGTGGGCTAGGATCCCGTTAAATATCACACAATCTTGACTTTGGCCAACAAATTGTATGATAATTAACTAGGTAGATCTCTAAGATCAATTGGATCTAATCCAATTCCTAGATCCAGTAGGTGGACATCCAAGTCCTAAACATATATCCTTATATATGCCTATATATCCAATATATACCCTAACCTTTTTCCTCTGAATCAACTAGGCATTGGCTTTGGCACAACAAACCTAATGATCCCAGTCAAGCGCGGACCCATTGACCATGGAAGCTTTGTAATCAATGTCGGTGGACAAGAAGTGGTCTTGACTTTGGCCAACAAACCACAACTTGGACAAGACACCAATATGGAACAAAGCCTCGTGATTCAAACACATCTTCGACGGACAAGGGCTTGACTTTGGCCAACAACCCATGCCAATCTAGGATCTTGAGCAAGAATCACTCATGGAAGGAAAAGACGCATGATATTTTAATGAGGGCTTTTCGCGTGCAAATTGGCTACCAATTTCATTATCTTTGTTAAGGTCTCATTTTCATACACCCTTAAACATGCATTCTAAATACATAATAAAGCGAGTATGAAATAAATAATAATGATATGCGATGGATACTTAACATATTGATCCTAGATCAAATCTCTCCCTTTCTCACTCAAGCTAGCACTTGTACTACTTCTACCCGTTACACTACACTTATAAAGAAACCTCATTTACATTGAAGGGAGTAGATGAGAAGAGAATACAAAGAGAATAGAGGTGATAAGGCTGGACACGAAGGTCCAATTTAATAAATCGAATTTATTACAACAATTTCCAAAATTGCCCCACCCGACTAATATCCATCTGATATACATTATTCATTCATCACAACCACGTATTCACACATAAGCATGCTATCAATCAATCTAATCAAATTAATTAATCTGATAATTATGTGATCATCCAATGTTCAAACAACGATTTGATTTTGCTCGATTCAAACTCGTTTTGCGAATAAGTACTCAAAGTACGAATTCATGAATTAAATTAAACTACAACATTAAATCTAATTTAATGTGCATTTAATACTAATTCACTATTCAACTCCAAATTAAATATTACACTTTATTTAATAAACCTTTTCGACTTAAATTCCAAATTTAATCGTGTCGGGTCTCAAAGCCCGATTAACGTCCAACGTCAATTCAATTCAAGTCTAATGGGCTTTAATTGATTTCTATAAGGCGTGGGCTTCGGCAACCAAAGCCCAATCAAGGAGTAACCCCATAAGCCCAGAAATCAATTTAGGCCCATTAGGCCCGATTAAACTTTAAAGGTTTATAAGTTGCATTTGGGCTTTATGGTAGTGGTTTTGGGCTCAATTGGATCCAATCCATTTGGCCTAAACCCAACTTGATAAAATCAAGCCCAATAAGCCCAATTACAACTTAATAAGCCCAAATCCAATTTAAAGGCCTAATTCATTAAATTACACAAATCCAATTTCGCAATTTAATTACCTAAAGTGTATTACATTATTAATCACCCAAATCAATATTTCTAAAACATCAAATTAGTCCAATTAATCATGTTCATTATTATCATCACATGTCCAACACATTAATGAAAAAATCAAACCCATTACATACTTTAAAGCTCTCGGCCAAAGGAGGGATTTTGTGTCCGATTTGGTTTCAATCCAATCGAACCCACAATCGACATTAAATCACCATCCTAAATGATTTCCAATACATCCAATGTTCAAAATCAAAATACCAAGACATTTAAGGGCATCATCCAATTCGGCCAACATGATTATTTGGGGATTTTATGTTCAATTCAAAATCCAATCCAATTAGTTTTCAAATTAACATTATCCTTAATGATTCCAACTCATCTAATGAATCAAAATCAAAAAATTCCAAATTACCAAAATCCATTTACATTCGGCCAAGGTATAATTTTGGGGAAAATAATTCCAAATCATTTTTTCACAAATTGGTCCAACCAAAATGCAATTAGACATGCTATAAGCATACTCAAACAATCAATTTATTCAAATCATGCTCAACACAAATTCCCAAATTTTAAGCCCTACAATTTCATGCTTGAACCTATAGCTCTTGATGCCATTGTTAGGTTTTATCTAGGTCCCAAGATCAAACAAGCAATGAAATACATGTGTGAATACATCACGGAGGTAGCGGAATACTCACATCGATCGGTTGAGACGATTTGAAGACGAATAAGCCACTTTGCTTACTGCCATTCACCGCCCAAGCTGTGCAGATTTGCTCACTGGTTGGGCAGTTTTGGATCCAACTTTGAAGCTCCAAACTTCGTCGAATGAATCCCGCCTCATGGGTGAACCTCCCTTACACCTTCGCAAGTCTCGTAATGAGTGCGAGTTATGCGTCATCGGTGCATTATCGGGAAGCGACCCATGAGATCCCCGGATAAGTCGGTAGTAAATACGGTCGTCGGAGTACCCGAATCACGTACGTACCAAGTACTACGTTCTACCGATTTACGAGACAAGATCGGCTTCTAGCAAAGCACGAAGTCTACCCAATTCTCCGGTCATATTCATCTAAGATATTTAAGATCTATATCAAGCGTAGTAATACCAAGTTTGTGTATATCGGCCCAGTATCAGATAGTCAAGTGCTAGGGCTGGGGCTGGATAAGTGTCTGCCCCGTCCGAAGCACATGTCGGATGTCTAGTAACTAGTCTCTATGATCAGATATACATGACCTTGTCATAATATCCCGAGGCCGGCCAGCACTTAAGAGCACTAATACCGTATCTTGCGTGACATCATCTCCACTATGACTGGAGTGATACTTCCGTCTTGACATCACACCCAATACACTACGATTCTCAATATACCCAGCATTGGCATACACAGAACCGGTTAGAGTCTTAGACGACCTCAACTAAAGTATATTGATTGTCGTAAGCATTAGCGGTGCAAGTCTCAGGTTTAAGACCAAACACACCTACCCTGATGTCGGACTCCCATAGACACATAGTCATAATACCAATGGGATTCCGAGGGGTCTATCCAGAGCGAAGCTGTTTCCCGTACCATCGGTGAAACACAACCTCCTATCGCACTTTGCATAAGTATCCAATACTTATATATATGAGAACTATGCCGTTGTGCCCTCACAACGCGCACACTGCAATACTAGCCTATTCCGCATTATCGATGTCTAGTCTCGATAATACTCCGGCTAGGGATATTTAATGATTAATCCTTCGTGGACTGATACTGTCTCATATCATTCTCAATCCAGGAACTAATCATAGAGACCTCTCTTCATTTATATATCTAAGGTGATCTATCACAAATGATGAGAGTGCAATTTCCTTGTCACATAGTTAATTTGTACAACAACACTATGATCTGTACAAATAGTGACGCTATGGGTCCATATTATCCAACAGCACAAATCCAATTCATCATCATCTAAACACAACCAAACAACCAATTTGGGAATTACATGCTCCAAACACAAATCCCCAAATTAAAGTTAAGAACCCTAAAAAACAATTATGCTTAGATTGGCTCTGATACCATTTTTAGTGTCCTAGACATGCCAAGAATCTCTAAATATTTATTCGTGTGTGAATATATCAAGAAAGTTTGCGGACAAAACTTACATTGATCGGTTGAAGTTCAAAACTTTTTCTTTGGATGTAAAAGCTCCAAGCCCTCCTTTTGAATTCCAAACTCAATGGTGAGTTTCCCTATCACCTTTCTTTGACTCCTTAAGTGCTAGCTTGGATGAAATTTTGCTGCAAAATTTCATGAACAATAGAGGGAGAGAATCGGCCATGAGGAGAATGAGAGGAAATAGAGAAGTATGAATAATGTTTTCTAAAAACATATCTCAAAAACTTGTGTGATGTGTAATTAAAGTCCAACAATTAAAGTTGCCAACCACTTCCATCACAAATAGTGACATGTGATGTAAGTGATGTGGGTCCTACCCAAATTTGAATTCCAAATTCAAGTTGGCTTTACAACCACACTTTGGGCCCGGTTCGTTTAATCCAACTAAATGAATTTTCCGTCGCTAAATAATTAAATCCAATTTAATTAAATAATAATGCCTAGCAAAATTATTACGAAAGTCGCTTACAAATTAATTCCAAATTAATTCGTTCGCTTGAATTAAAATCAAATTTTAATTCTGTATTGAAATCCAATTTCAATTAATATATCCAATATATTATTTTAGCCCAATTAAATAAATAATAAATAGTAATCCAATTTAACTATTAAATTTACTTTGCCGATTAATTCCAAATTAATCGTGTTCTCTCTTCTAGATGAATTAATCCTGGATTAATTCTTACCGCAAATAATCCCAGATTAATTTTCTCTTTCATAATGAATCCCAGATTAATTCTTGCCGTAATTAATCACAGATTAATTCTTGCCGTAATTAATCACAGATTAATTTTCTCTTTCATAATTAATCCCAGATTAATTCTGTTCGAGTCAAATGTCATCGGTGAATCTTTGGGAAGCGACCCAAGAGATCCCTGGATATGTTGGCAGTAAATACTGTTGTCGGACTATCCGACACGTGCGTACCCCGTACCACGTTTTCACCGATTTACAAGACATGGTTGGCTTCTAGCAAAGCACCGTGCCTACCCAATTCTCCAGAAATATATTCAACTTAGAATATATAATCTGTATCAGGCGTAGTATACATTGTATTGCGTAATACGATCCAGTATCGGATGTCACATGCTAGGCCTAGGGCTGGAATTGTGTCTGCCCTGTACAAATCATATATCGGATTACTAGCAACTAGTCTCTGTAATCGGATAATCATGACCTAGTCATACTATTCCGATAGCTGCAGCATTTAAGAGTACTAGTTCTGTATCATGCGTGATCATCATCTCCATATGATTGAAGTGATACTTCCATCTTGACATCACACCCAATACACTACGATTCTCGTTATACCCAGAAGAGGCGTACATAGAACCTGTTAAAGCTCCGAACGACCAAAACCAAAGTATACTGAATGTCGCAAGTATTAGCGATGCAAGTCTCAGACCAATGGGATTCCGATGGGTCTATCTATCCAGAGTGAATGTGTTCCCGGTCTAACAGCTAACAGAACCTACTATCACACTTGCATATGTATCCAATACTTAAATATATGAGAACTATGACGTTAAGCTTCCATAACGCGCACAAGTGTAATACTAGTCTATTCCGCATTATCAATGTCCAGTCTCGATAATACTACGACTAGGGATATTTAATGGTTAAATCTTTCGTGGATTAATACTGCCTCATATCTTATTAATCTGGTACTAATCATATGGACTTTTATCATTTATATATCCAAGTAATCCAATCACAAAATGATAAAAGAGCAATTTCTTTTGTCAAATAGTTAATTTGTACAAGAAAAACACAATGTCTTTTACAAATAGTGATGCTATGGGTCATAATTGTCCAACAGCCCGGGCTTTTTCACCCCGGGCCGGGCCGGATCGGGCCCGGGCTTTTTCGCCACCCTTAATGTATCATCAATTCATAATCGAAGCTCTTTCACCCCATTTTTTTTCCTTGTGTTGTGGTAAATTATTTCTTGCTTTTATACTGGTCTAAGGCTTATTTTTGTAAGGGCCATACAACGAGTGTCCTAATGGCATTCCTGATCCGTTTTAGGAAAGTTTTCACACACTTTTATGGGAAATGTAAGAAATTATCAAATATTAATTATTTTTTTAAATTTTTCCATGAAAATTTCCTAAAATAGATCCTTAATGAGTGCCCATAGGATACTCGTTAGCATTACCCTATTTGTAATACACCAGCATGAATCGACTGTTCTTAAATGCCAACACGTCTTCCAAAGTAAATTTCTGGTTAAGTGCATTCTAATTATAAACCCAATATTACTATTTTCTCTTAATTTGATATCCAAACATAATAAATCAAAACAGCGTTGATTTAATTTGATCTGTTCGAATACCAATTCGAATGAACAAAATATTTTTTCAGTCCAACCTATTCAATTGCCCTGAATTGAATACTTTAGTGAATTATTGGGTTGTTATTTTTATTTTTAAATTTACATTACTTTATTTTATAACAACTCGGGCCTAATAATTAAGTAGTATTGTTCGTTTTAGGTTTTACACACGCATCCTTCACCTTCATGGATTTGTTTCGCGCTTCACACAAATATCATTCACCCAAAACATATCTACGTAGTAGGAGAGCCTAAAAATTATAAGGCCACCTAAAGTCGCCTTCACTAGTGATGTAAGATGACACAATATTTTCTATTTTCCCGTTTTTAGGACCTCGTGTCCTCATTAAATAGATTATCTGAATTTTGATTTAGGTTTAAAGTTGTAAACAATTACCGGACTTGAATAATTTAAATAGTGATTTGTGGTTAAGCACTAGGGATGACAATTGTGAGGGATGGGAGTAGATCAACTTCATGTGCCCTTCCCCGATAATCTTCAGGTGTCTGTTAGTATCCTACACATGCCAAGGATCCTAAACATGATTCTAGTGTGAATTATCAAGTAAAGTTTGCGGAAAGAACTTACATTGATCGGTTGAGAATTTCAAAAATTCTTTAAAGGATGTAGAAGCTCCAAGCTTTGTTGAGTGTTTCCAACACTTGGGTGAGTTTCCCTATCACCTTGTTTAACTCCTTAAGTGGTAGCTTTGATGAATTTTTGCAACAAAAATTCAAGAACAAGAGAGAGCTTGTTCGGCCAAATGGAGAGAAGAATGAGAGAATAGTGTTTTTAACTTGTTACAAAAGTTGATGTTATGTTTTCAAAAAATAAACTTAAGTGTGTTGGAAAGAAAAATGCATTAAATGCATCCAACTACTTCCATCAACTTTGTGACAATTGATGTAAGTTAGTGGGTCTCACCACTTTAAATTCAAAATTCAAGTTGGCTTACACAACACACTTTGTGCTCGGGTTTGTTTAATCCGATTAAACAAATTTTGCATTGCAACGTAATTAAATCCAATTTAATTAAATAATAATGCCTAGCAAAATTATTACGAAAGTCGCTTGCGAATTAATTCCAAATTAATTCGTTAGCTTGAATTAAAATCCAATTTTAATTCCGTATTGAAATCCAATTTCAATTAATATATCCAATATATTATTTTAGCCCATTTAAATAAATTAAATAGTAAAATCCAATTTAACTATTAAATTTACTTTTCCGATTAATTCCAAATTAATCACGTTCTCTCTTATATACGAATTTAATCCCAGATAAATTTCTGCCGTACTAAATCCCAGATTAATTTTCTCTCTCATAATTAATCCCAGATTAATTCTGTTTGATTCAAATGTTATCGGTGAATCTTTGGGAAGCGACCCAAGAGATCCCTGGATATGTTGGCAGAAAATACGGTCATCGGACTATCCGAACACGTGCGTACCCCGTACCACGTTCTTACCGATTTACAAGACATGGTTGGCTTCTAGCAAAGCACCATACCTACCCAATTCTCCAGAAATATTCAACAAGGAATATATATTCTGTATCAGACGTAGTATATATTGTATTACGTAATACAATCCAGTATCGGATGTCACATGCTTGGCCTATGGCTGGAATTGTGTCTGCCCCATACAAATCATATATCGGATCATCAGCATCTAGTCTCTGTAATCGGATAATCATGACCTAGTCATATTATCCCGATAGCTGCAGCATTTAAGAGTACTAGTTTTGTATCTTGTGTGATCATTATCTCCATATGACTGAAGTGATACTTCCATCTTGACATCACACCCAATACATTATGATTCTCATTAAACCCAGAAGTGGTGTACATAGAACCTGTTAAAGCTCTGGACGACCAAAACCAAAGCGTACTGATTGTCGCAGGTATTAGCGATGCAAGTCTCAGGTTAAGACCACATACACCTACCCTGATTCGGATTCCCATAGACACATAATCATACTACCAATGGGATTCCGAGGGGTCTATCCAGAGCGAAGCTGTTCCCGGTCCAACGGCTAACAGAACCTCCTATCACACTTGCATAAGTATCCAATACTTAAATATATGAGAATTATGCCATTAAGCTTCCACAACGCGCACAAGTGTAATACTAGTCTGTTCCGCAATATCGATGTCCAGTCTCGATAATACTACGACTAGAGATGTTTAATGATTAAACCGTTCATGGATTAATACTGTCTCATATTTTATTAATCTTGAACTAATCATATGGACTTTTATCATTTATATGTATCCTGTATCCAAGTAATCCAATTACAAAATGATAAAATAGCAATTTCTTTTGTCACATAGTTAAATTGTACAAAAAAACACCATGTCTTTTACAAATAGTGATGCTATGGGTTATAATTGTCCAACAGTGTCTATATCCACTCATCCCCCCTCGTAATTATTTCAGAGGATGAGAGTGGACCTCCGAATAAAAAAAAGGTTCTTAAGGGTCTTGAACCCCGAATAACTGATAACTTTTTCTTAGAATAAATTTAAATCACTTTAAAACAATTCGGTTGAACTATTACATTATCTAAAAATAAAGCACACATATCTAAAAATTGATAATATCTATTACATAAATTTATTACACAAATCATAATATATATATATAAGACCTAAATTCGTATTTTCTGTCTTTTTGTTTGGCCCGTAACTTAGTAAAATGATGGATCTCTCACTAAAAAATGTCTATACACACATATATATTATTTAAGTCCTTATACTATCTATATTTATATATTTTCATAAATATTAAGAAACTTTTAATGTATAAAATTGTAATTAGTAATTTGAATATATTTATTGAAAAAATTAAAAATAATAAATTAAAACTTAAATATATAATGGTAAAGGGATGAAGATTTTACATACTTTTCGTCCCTTCTCTGAATAAGAAATAAGTATTAAATTTTTTCCGTTCCCTCCCCTAACATTATTATTTTTTTTCAATTTTCAACCATGATTTTCGTCCCAATTGCAGTCCCAATGACCTCATTTCCCTTGGAGATTTCTACCATCCCTATTAAGCGCCGATAAATTGTCAATTACTACATAATTGTGCTATTTAAGTATCAATTAATCTATGTATTTTGAATACTTTAAACCGACAATGATTTTAAGCGATAAATCGTTCGATTTTCAGTTTTTGATTTCCCAAAGATCCTCTTATCTTTTTTTTTTGTTAGCTATTTTTATTTTTCATATTTTTTAAAAAGTTTTGAATGATGTTTTTCTTTAAAAACAGAATGATTTAATTGGAAACTATATGAAATTCTCTAATGTATATAGTAATAATGTATGAGAGACATGTCTTTAAGAAATGCTTTATGGGAAAAGGCACAAGTTGAAGGGACATATCCTCTAAATTGGAATAACACATATCTAATTAAGAAGGTTACACCATAAACCAAATGGTGCCCACAAGTGCACCCTTTCATGCCTATAAAAAGGGCTTTGAGTTCATTTATAGGCATCTAGAAAATTGAATAAAGCATTCATAGTTAAGAGAGTCAATTAAAAAAAAGAGTCTCTACCATTCTTCCTTAAGTTCAAGTTCTTGGAGAAATGAGTGTCCATTCTACAAGAAGCATCCAAGTAAACCTGGGAGAATGTTAGCCATAAGACATCCATAGAGCACCGATGCGGGGCTAATAAGTTCTTAAGGATAGAAGAAACATGACTTGGATCAAGTTTTCAATCATCCTCAACCTTTTCTAGGTTTTTCGAAGTCTCATGGTTTATGTTCTGGTTTTGGTATGTTGGTGAAAATTAATTAAATGATGTATGTTAAATTTATTTAATAACACATTATTGGATAACAATCTTAAGAACTTATTAGTTTACATGTGTTATTATAATTGTTTTTGCATGTTTTAATGGTATTCTTCCTGGAAAATGGTTTCTGTGCATGGAAAATATGTAAGGGTGTTCGAACGCCCGATGAATGCATAGGGAAATTGTTAGGATATATACCCTAGAGCTTCATGTAATGTAAACAAACTCTCTTCTATTATAATAAATAAATTGAAATCTAATGATTAAAACTTGATTTAAATCTAGATTAATTATTGACAATCTTTCTACCGCCTTTATGGCTGGTTTTATTTGTCTACCGCCTTTATGGCTGGTTTTATCTTTCTACCGCCTTTATGGCTGGTTTTATCTGTCTACCGTCTTTATGGCCGGCTTTATCTTTCCACCACCTATATGGCTGATTTTATACGATTTTGGCATAATTAAGTACCTTGATAGGACTTGTTATAGACAAACGGTATCACCGCCTTTATGGCCGATTTTATATTTTTGGCATACTTAGTACCTTGGTAGGACTAATTATCGACATAAATGATTACCGCCTTTATGGCTGGTTCTTTATATTGGCATAATTAATTCCTGTAATAGATTAAGTGGGTGTAAAAATGGAAATTTATAAATTATGATAAAGCGAGATTTCTAAATGTTTAAAAGACTAAAAGTGGATCCCCTAACTCCAGCATTTCCTTCTATTATTGTATTCCAACCTAAAATCCTCCAACTACTTCAACAAAGCAAACTTTTCATTTTCGCATTGTTCATTATTCTATTTTGTTAAATCTCTTCTCTATGGATCGACCCCAGACTCACCAGGTTATTTTATTTCTTCGACACTCTTATACTTGGGAGTAAAAGACAACTTTTCGAGCATGTCAGTAACAAAATAATTTTTCTAATAAAAAAGGGTAGAAATTAATAGTCATGTAAAATTATTTTTCATCTATTATGGAGATTTAAAACAATTGTTTCTATGGCCTCGACATCCAAGGTCTCGCCATTCCCAACTCCAAGCTGGATCTCTCATCTGTTAAGAATTCTTTTAACCCCAATGATCTGCATGTAGTTTCAAATATGAGAGGGACTGTCGGTCTATAACACTTAACCACCATTTTCATCTAAGGCTAAAGAGATGTCAGTAATAGGAAAAATATAAAGCGTACCTAAAGGTCTTGCTTTTACTTTCAGCTCTAAAAAATCACGCTTCCAGTGTCCATACTACTTGCAATATAGAAATGCATCACGAGTTACTGTCGGTCTTGCAGTTTTATATTTTATAGGTTTCTTGGAGTCCTTCTTTGATTTCTTATTCTTTCCCATTTTAATCTTCTTCAACTTTCTAGAATTCTTTGAAGAGTTTACTGTTGGGTTATGTAAGAACAAATTCAAGATCATTAAACATAAAAGATGTGTGAATACTCAACAAAGTTTGTGGAATAACATACATTGATCGGCTAGGTAGGATGTGTAGACAACAAAAATTTACCTCCTTTGAAGTGTTGGAGATTCTAAGCATCCCAAGATCAATAAACAAGCATGAACATGTGTGAATACAATCGAGAAAGTCGCGGAATACTTACATCGATCGGTTGAGCGACGCTGCGACGAACAAAACTCTTCATTGCCCACTGGACTGCTCACGGTAGTAAGCAGTCCACTGCTTCTCCATTTTCAGTTTTGGATCAACTTCGTCAAGCTCCAAGCTTCGTGATTTGATTCCCATCTCCTGGGTGGACTTCCCTATCACCTTCGCATGTCTCTCGGAGTGTTAGCTCTCTTGATTTTTGCCACAAAAATCCACACTTTGGCTTCCCTCATTCACGGTTTTTACAGAAAAACCAGTGAAGTATTTTGGCCCTCCATAGGCGTGAGGATGAAGAGAATGGAGAGAGAGAAGAAGTTGTGTGAGTTGTATTACCAAATGTGTATCTAATACCAAAAAATAATTAAAAGTCAAATACCTATATCAAATAAAGGTAAATAGCCTTTTAATTAATCCATCAACTCACACTTGAGTGTCAAACACTCAAACATCAACTTACATCAAGTCAATCAAGTTGTCAAGTCACATCACTCAAAGTGACAAGTGATTTGACGCTTGATGCGACTAATGATTTGACGCTTGATATGACTTACGTGCCACACTCGAATTCGAAATGTGAATGCGCTCGCAAATAATCCCGGGCTTGGGTTCGCTAATCCAAATTAACAAATTTTCTGTTGCGTCGTAATTAAATGATTACGCCTAGCGAAATAACTATTCACGTCGCTAACGAATTAATTCTAAATTAATTCATTCGCCCGAATTAAAATCTAATTTTAATTCCGCGTCGAAACCCAATCTCGTTTAATATATCTAATATATTAATTTAACGATTAATTCCAATTAATCGTTTTCTCTCTTTAATGATATTTTATCCCAGATAAAATATCTCCGTAATTAATCCCATATAATTTTCTCTCTCATCTAATTAATCCCAGATTAATTTAAAAGTGCGAGTCATACGTCATCGGTGAATCTTTGGGAAGCGACCCATGAGATCCCCAGATATGTTGGCAGTAAATTCGGTCGTCGGACTATCCGAACACGTTAGTACCTCGTACTACGTTTGTACCGATTTACAAGACAAGGTTGGCTTCTAGCAAAGCGCCATGCCTACCCAATTCTCCGGAAATATCCTTACAGGAATAAAGGATCTATATAAGGCGTAGAATACGTAGTATTGCGTATTCTGTCCAGTATCGGATGATCACATGCGAGGCCTGGGGCTGGTACAGTGTCTGCCCCGTACGAAACATATATCGGATGACAAACAACTAGTCTCTTTAATATCGGATAATCATGACCAAGTCATATTATCCCGACGGTTGCAACCTTTTTAGAGAACCAGTTCTGTATCCCTATGCGATCATTATCTCCATATGAATGGAGTGACACTTCCGTCTTGACATCACACCCAACACACTACGATTCTCAATATACCCAGCATTGGCGTACACAGAACCTGTAAAGTCCTGGACGAACGTAACCAAAGTATATTGATTGTCGCAAGTATTAGCGGTAAAAGTCTCAAGTTAAGACCAAATACACCTACCCTGATTTCGGACTTCCATAGACACATAGTCATACTACTAATGGAATTCCGAGGGGGTCTTATCTAGAGCGAAGCTGTTTCCCGTACCATCGGTGAAACACAACCTCCTATTACACTTGTATGAGTATCCTATACCCAAATATATGAGAACTATGACGTTGTGCCCTCACAAAACGCGCACAAGTGTAATACTAGTCTTTTACGTATTAATCGATGTCCAATCTCGATAATACTCTGACTAAGGATATTTAATGATTTATCCTTCGTGGATTGATACTGTCTCATATCATTCTCAATCCAGGAACAAATCATAGGGACCTCCTATCATTTATATATCTTGGTGATCTAATCACAAATGATAAGAGTGCAATCTCCTTTGTCACATAGTTAATTTGTACAACAACACCATGATCTGTACAAATAGTGACGTTATGGGTCATAATTGTCCATCAATCTCCCACTTGGCCTATAGCCAGTCACTCGAGTGTCTGACACCCGAACTATGTACAGTTGGCTCAAATTGCTGAAAAAAAATCTTTCGTCAGCGGATTTGCATGATTATCGTCTGATGCGATTTATACGATCATCACATCGCCACGATGTATGATCCGAACGAATCAGATGAATATCGAAGTATGTATCTGGATCATTGATGAGACCATTAAATTTTTTAGCCTGTGCTGACGCCTAGCTCAGCTGCTAACAGAACTATATCTAATCTAATTAGATTTGTTATAGACCCAGAAGGTTTCTATTGCCGCTTCAGCTGCAAAAATAACCCGCATTTGTTGTTTATTCGGTAACAGTATCTTGCTTGGAAGATTTACAGCTCACTGTTCCGTTATTCAAACTGTATAGTACCGTTTGTGAGTTATAGTCATTTTTATTGGTTAGGAAACTTGCTACAGTGATCCCAGTCACTTCAAGTTCTCCATCTCCATAGTTTAAGACAGCATCCTTAGTTCTCTAAGAAACTAACGGATGTTCTTAATATCAATCCAGTGACTATCACTCGGATTGGCCTGTTTGTGAATCTATATGCTCAAAGCGTATGAGACACAAGGTCACGTACATTTTTCAAGTACGATTTCTCGGAGAGTTTTCTCGAAAGCCAAGCTTTCACGATTGTTATTTTATGGGACTATCATTTCCAAGAAATGACACATTATCATTATTTATAGGACAGCCACTGTCAGTGCGCTCTCACTAGCCCCCTTATATAACACAAGAATCATTTTCGTTTTGAATTAAATCATACTCCATTATGATTACATCAAAACGATAATTCCAAGAACCTATGCTTGCTTCAATTCAAACATGGATCGAATAACCCGCAAGCCTTGTTTGCTAGTTATGGTACGACAAAATCGACAGGATGTTATAAACATCCTCCGAAAGGTTTCCTTTTCAGGAAAGTGATTTTCCCGTAAAGTTGTCATATTTCATAAATGAAACACGCAGCTTTAGCAAGCATTATCCAAATGGATTTACCGTGGCAACAGGTAAAAGGTTGAATCGTAGTCAACACAATATTGATAACGATACCTTTCCGCTAAAAGCCTAGCTTTATACGTTGGTATGTTGTCATCCATTATGTCTTCCTTGAAGACTAATAAGTACCATAGGCACAATGCCTTACGGTACATCAACTAGTATCCAAACTTGTTGAATACATGGAATCCATTTCGGACTTTGACACTTTGTCATAATAGGGAGTCGATACCTGTATCACTTCCTCATACGTAGTCAGTTGGTATCCCTCTAAAGATTGACATCATTTATGAGGTGAGATCAGAACCCATAACCCGTTTTTTCTGACTCTCCTCCGACATACGCGTTTCTTGTGTATTCAAAGATTTTGTATAGTTTCATCATTGATGAACTATTTGTGTTCCATTAGGATTCGTGCATGAATAGTATTACTCCGATTTTCATCGTTATACTATCCTCCCACTTACCATGCATATCGGTATTCCTCTTAGGAAACCGCATGGGCGAACAATAATCTAATTGTTCTCTTATGAGATGTATCAATACTATACTTTGGTATCCCTAGATAACCTACAATTGGCACTTATCCAATTTGGGTTTTAGTTTTGTATCATCCAAAAATGTAGCCTAACATACCCAAATTTTTCAGGAATGAGAAACCCGGTTTCTTTCCTTTCATATCTAATATGAAATCTGTCAGACAGGTTTTATGGAACCTTATTCTAAATAAGTTCTGCACTGTTATGCTTATCCGTTGAAGGAAATGTAGCTCAGAGAGACTCATGACTAACCTTATCATGTCCAACAAAATTCGGTTACTCCTGTTTCGGACACACTACCGTCACTTTGACGTTTTCCGGAGGAGTCCTCATTTGAAGAATTGTTAGACAGTAATGACCCATAGCGTCACTATTTTGTAAATGATATTGATTGTACAAAATTAACTATGTAGTAATGAAATTGCCTTTTACCATTTTGTAATTTATTTACTTTGATATATAAATGGTAAAAGTCCCTATGATTAATTCCGGATTGAGATGATATGAGACAGTATCAATCCATAAAGGTTTAATCATTAAATATCCCTAGTCGTAGTATTATCGAGATTGGACATCGATAATGCAAATAGACTAGTACTGCACTTGTGCGTGTTGTGAGGGCACAACAGCATAGTTCTCATATATTTGAGTATTGGATACTTATGCAAGTGCGGTAGGAGGTTGTGTTTTACCGATGGTACGGAAAACAGCTTCGCTCTGGATAGACCCCGCGGAATCCCATTGGTAGTATGTGTCTGCGTGTCTATGGGAGTCCGCTTCAGGGTAGGTGCATATGGTCTTAACCTGAGACTTGCATCGCTAGTACTTGCGACAATCGGTAGACTTTAGTTTTGGTCGTCCAGGGCTTTAACAGGTTTTGTGTACACCTCTTCTAGGTTTATCGGGAATCGTAGTGTATTGGGTGTGATGTCAAGACGGAAGTATCACTTCAGACATATGGAGATGATGATCGCGCAGGATACAGAACTAGTACTCTATAATGGTTGCAACCATCGGGATAATATGACAAGGTCAGGATTATCCGATTCAAAGAGACTAGTTGCTTGATGTCCGATATATGTATCGTACGGGGCAGACACATCTCCAGCCCCAGGCCTTACATGTGATCATCCGATACTGGATCAGTATACACTATACTACGGTATACTACGCCTGTTATAGATCTTATATTCCAATAAGAATATTTCTGGAGAATTGGGTAGGCATGGCGTTTTGCTAGAGGCTAACCTTGTCTTGTAAATCGGTAAAAACGTAGTACTTGGTACGTACGTGTTCGGATAATCTGACGGCCGTATTTACTGCCAACATATCCAGAGATCTCTTGGGTCGCTTCCCGAAGATTCACCAATGACGTATGATTCAAACTCGATTAATCTTGGATTAATTACGGAGAGACTTTATCTTGGATAAAGTACTATACATAGAGAGAGAACGATTAATTTGGAATTAATCGTAAAATTATTATATTCGATATAATAATCGAAATTCGATTTCGACGCGAAATTAAAATTAGATTTTAATTCGGGCAAACGAGTTAATTTAGAATTAATTCGTTAGCGACGTAAATAATAATTTCGCTAGGCGCAATTATTTATTTAAATTCGATTTAATTAACGTCGCGACGAAAGTTCGGTATTTCGGAAATATCGAACCCGAACGCGTGAGTACGCGTGGGCCCACTTTCATTTGGGTTGTGTGGGGCCCACATGACACATGTCATTTTATGCATTATTTAATTGTTAATACATTGCATGGTGATAGTGTACAATACACTCAATGGTTTTGCATGGAGTTTGAGTGTTTGACACTCTAAGCCATTGCATGATTTGTGTCATAAGTTTATTATTAATTTAATAAATATTATGGCATAAATATAAATTGATTTTTGTAACAAAATCATAACACCTCTCCTATTCTCTCATGACCGAAACTGTGAGCTCTCACAGCCCTCTCCACTTTTCTGTTTTGTTGCAAAACTTGAAGAATTTGTGTTTGTTTGGAACATAAAATCACACACAAGGCTAGCACCATCAAGGGATCATACAAAGGTGTTATGGGAAACTAATCTTAGAGCTTGGAAGGATCAAAATTGCTTGGAGCTTCTCTTTTCTGTTTGGCCGAAACCCTCACTGCACAAAGGAGAAAATTTTTTGTTTCATCAACGCATCCGCATTCCGATCTTTGTGAGTATGATTCCGCCATACTTCAATTGTTCATTCATTTATATGTTTTGTTTGCTCTTTTGATCTTGGGACATGGATTAGAATTTCCAACAATGGTATCATTGAGCTTAAAGAGCATGAAAATATATTAGGGTAATATTTGGGCAAAATTGATTGAAGCATGATTTGATGATTTTGATTGATTAAGTATGCTTAAATGTATGTTACATTATGTTATACATTATCAATTTCATGAAAAATAAATTGGATTAATTTTTCCCCTCTTGGAGAGGCTTGGCCGAATACTACCTAGACCATGGAGATGATGATTTGTTGTTTATAAGATCATTGGATGACTTTAAACGAACATAAAATGACGATTTGTGATTCGATTGGATTGAAAACGAAATCGGTAATTTTTCATCACCTTGGCCGAATGCATGGAAGAAGATTAGGGACTTGATTTTTTGATTAAATAATGTTGGACATGTATTTAAGATAAAAATATGATTAATGGATTAATTTGATATTTTGGAAATATTGATTTAAAGGATTAATCATGACATTACACTTTAATTAATTAAGTTATAAAATTTGGAATTTTAAAATTTGATTAATTGGGCTTAATTTTGAATTGGGCCTAAAACTATTATATTTGGACATAATGGGCTTGGTTGGACCAAGTAGGTTTGGGCAAATTGGATTGGATCCAAAAATGGGCCTAAATCACTCCATTAAGTCCAAATGTAATAAATGGGCTTTTATGTTTAATTGGGCCTTATGGGCTTGATATTGATTTTTATGGCAAATGAGGGTGATTCCTTATTGGGCTTGGAAATTGGGTTTGACCCACATTGACCAAGGCCCAAGCCTAATGAAATCAATTGAAAGCCCATCGGACTTTAATTAAACGGACATTGGATGTTGATTGGGCTTTGAGACCCGATAGAATTAGATTTGGAATCTAAGTCATAAAAGCACAATAAAAGTGTAAATATTTAATTTGGAATTAAATATAAGGATTAGTATTGAATACGACTTAAATTGGATTTGACGAGTAGTTCGATATAATTCGTGAATTCATACTATAAGTATTTATTCTCAAATTGAGTTGGACTCGCGCAAATGCAAACAATTGTTTGAACATTGTATTGTCACCTAATTAAAGACTAATTAATTGGATTTGATTGGTTGTATAACATGCCTTGAATGAATGAATGTGGATGTAATGTATGAATAGTGTATATCGGATGGATATTAGAAGGGAAGGGTAATTTTAGAAATTATTGTAAATTTAGAATTTATAATTGGACCTGCGTGTCCAGCCTTTCTCTTATTGTCTCTTTGTATTCTCTTCTCACCTAATTCCCCTCAATGTAAATGAGGTTTCTCTTATTGTATTATGTAATTGGGTAAGAGTAGAATAGTTCTAGCGGGGAGAGGAAAGGAGTGATTTGTTCTAGGAACAAGTTGTTGTTCATATCCATCCGTATATCGCTATTACTTTACTTTACGCGCTTTATGATGTTTTAGAAGCATGCTTAAGGGTGTATGATGATGAGACCTAACAAAGATAAATTAATTGGTTGCCAATTACACGAAAATCCCTCAAACAATATTAAGCGATTTTCCTTCCGTTGAGTGATTCTTTCTCAAGATCCGAAATTGGCATTGGTTTGTTGGCCAAAGTCAAGACCTTTGTCAATTGAGGATGTGTTTGAATCATGAGAGTTTTGTTCCATATCGGTGTCTTGTCCAAGTTGTGATTTGTTGGCCAAAGTCAAGATCACTTCTTGTCCATCGACATTGATTACGAAACTTTCCATGTCAATGGTCCCGCTTAACTGGAATCATTAAGTTTGTTGTGCCAAAGCCAAGACTTAGTTGATTCAGAGGAAATGGTTAGGAAAATGTATTGGATACATTGACATATGTATTAGATATATATGTTTCGGACTTGGATGTCCACCTACCGGATCTAGGAATTGGATGGGATCCAATTGATCTTCGAGATCTACCTAGTTAAATATCATACAACTTGTTGGCCAAAGTCAAGGTTGTGTGTTATTTAACGGGATCCTAGCCCACTAGGAAATTGGATTTCCCGAGTACTCGACAGAGGGTTAGAGACTTGTAGAAAATAGTGGGAGGCTAGTATTGAATTTGCAATTTCATTCAGATACTTAGCTTTACGCGCTTACAAAATTTATTTCGTCAATATTTTAACATTAGTTGGACTAATAAAATGTTATTTTTCTTGTAACAGTTTGACTGTACCCATATATCGTTAACTAGATAGTTGGACTATCGTAGTTAAGATGGCAAACAAAGGAAATGTCCGAGACATAATCATGGGTGATAATGTATTTAAGGGCACGAACTTTGCTGACTGGGAAATGAACCTGAGGATAGTCCTTGGGGCAGAGAGGCTGTTGTACACCATACAGAGACCTCTCGGGCCGAGGCCCACTGAGCCACTTGAGCTGGAGTTATGGAGAACTCATAGCGATGATTGTGATACAACTCAGTCGATCATGCTTGCTTCCATGACTCAAACTTTCGTCGCCAGAATAGGGACTTGGATCCTTATAATATGATGGCTAGACTAAAGGATCTTCACCGCACTAATAAGCGGATGGAGAGGTATGAGTTGGTGAAGAAACTCTTTCGCTCCCGTATGACTGATGGCGCTTCAGTTGAGGCCCACGGGACTCAAATGATAGCTGACATTGATGAGCTGGCCAAGATGGGAATAGTCTTGGAGGCTGAGCTGACTGTAGACATGCTTTTACAGTCACTTCCCCGATACTTGGAAGCAGATTATCATCAACTACAAGTTGATGGATACGGACGATACTCTTGGAGAGCTATTGTCCATTCTTAAGGAGTCAGAGAAAGAGCTTCTTAAAGGCAACAAGCGCGAGGCGCACTTTGCATCGACCTCTCAGACGTCAAGGGCTGGGCCCAAGGCAACTGGAGGGGTGAAAAAGAAGAAGCGTAAGAACAAGGGCAAGGCCAAGATGCCGATGGCTTCTGGGAAGCCGAGGAACAAGTCACAAGACATATGCCTTAACTGCGGCAAAAGAGGTCACTGGAAGCGTGACTGCCGCATGAACAAGGCGATCAGAAGGGAGATCAAGGCGGGCAAGGCACCGACCTCTGGTATGTTTGTTATTGAAATAAACATGGCTACTTCTAGTTTTAAAATTGGATTTTTGATTCTGGTTGTGGTTCTCATATATGTACTGATGTGCAGGATCTGCAGAACAGCAGGACTCTGGCTTCAGGGGAGATCTACTAGAGTTGGAAACGGAACTCCTGTTGCTGTTTTGGCCGTGGGCACTTTTGTATTAGAACTGCCCTCGGGGCATGTACTTAAACTAAATGACTGTTATTATGTACCTAGTTTGACTAGGAATATTATATCTGTATCTTTGTTAACCCGAAATGGGTACACTTTTGTATTTAGAAACACTGGGTGTTATTTATATAAAAATGATGCAGAAATATGCACTGCAGTTGCAAATAATGGTCTTTATATTTTGAATATAAATGAATCTCCTACATATAAATTAACAAACAAAAGGCTTAAAAAGAGTGATCCAAATGATGAAACTTATATGTGGCATTGTCGTCTGGGACACATTAACAAGACTCGCATATCCACACTTTCGAAGAGTGGGTACTTGGACGGATTTGATCCAAATTCATATGACGTCTGCGAATCTTGCTTATTAGGCAAAATGCCTAAATCACCTTTTAGCGGTAAAGGTGAACGTGCCACTGAACTGTTAGCCCTCGTTCATAGTGACGTTTGTGGCCCCATGTCTAGCCAGGCTAGAGGTGGATATCGATACTTCGTAACCTTTACCGATGATGCATCACGTTACGGTTATGTGTATCTAATGACGCACAAGTCGGAAACTTTTGAGAAATTCAAAGAGTTTCGACACGAAGTTGAAAAACAAACAGGCAAGAGTATTAAGACATTACGGTCGGACCGTGGTGGCGAATACTTAAGTAATGAGTTTCAAGATTACCTGAAAGAATATGGTATTCTTTCACAGTGGACTCCTCCTGGAACACCACAATTAAATGGTGTGTCCGAACGGAGAAAACCGTACCTTGTTGGACATGGTAAGGTCGATGATGAGTCGCACTGAGCTGCCAATTTCCTTCTGGGGATATGCATTAAACAGTGCAGTTCTTATTTTGAATAAGGTTCCGTCAAAGTCTGTTGAACAGACACCATATGAGATATGGACAGGTAAGAAACCGGGTTTCTCATTCCTGAAGATTTGGGGTTGCTGGGCATACGTTAAACGTTTGGAAGGTACCAAACTTGAACCCAAATCAGATAAATGCCTATTCGTTGGATATCCTAGGGAAACCAAAGGATATTACTTCTATCACCCAAGAGAACAAAGTATTTGTTGCTCTACATGCGGTTTTCCTTGAGAAGGAATTCCTAAATGCAGTGTTTAGTGGGAAGAAAGTAGAACTCGATGAAAGTCGTAGTGATACTGTTCTTGGCAATGAATTATCAACGGAACATGAACAGTCCATCTGGGATGAGACTGAACCACAATCTTCAAATACACAAGGACCGCGTAGGTCGGAGAGAGTCAGGGTAATACCTGAGAGGTATGGATTCCTGATCTCACCTCATGTAGATATTAATCTTATTGAGGATAATGAACCGGCTACGTATGAGGAAGCGATACAAGGTATCGAATCCGCTTTATGGCAAGAAGCCATGAAGGCCGAAATGGATTCCATGTATACCAACCAAGTTTGGACACTGGTTGATGCACCAGAAGGCGTAAAGCCTATTGGATGCAAATGGGTCTTCAAGAAGAAGACTGACATGGATGGCAACGTACAAACGTACAAAGCTAGGCTTGTAGCGAAGGGATATCGTCAACGACTTGGAGTTGATTATGACGAAACCTTCTCACCCGTTGCCATGATTAAATCCATTCGGATAATGCTTGCAATAGCTGCATATTACGATTATGAAATATGGCAGATGGACGTTAAAACCGCTTTCCTTAACGGAAACCTTTCGGAGGATGTTTATATGCAACAGCCTGACGGTTTTATCGCACCTAGACTTGCAAACAAGGTTTGTAAGTTAAATCGGTCCATTTATGGACTGAAGCAAGCATCGCGGTCGTGGAACCAGCGTTTTGATGAGATCATAAAAGAATATGATTTCATTCAAAACGAAGATGATCCTTGTGTATATAAGAAGGTTAGTGGGAGTGCACTGACTTTTATTGTCCTTTATGTCGACGATGTATTGCTTATCGGCAATGACATTCCCATGTTAACGTCGGTGAAAGCTTGGCTTTCATTGAAATTCTCCATGAAAGATCTGGGAGGGGCAGCTTTTATTCTAGGAATAAAGATCTACCGGGATAGATCTAGAAAGCTACTTGGACTCTCCCAGAGTACATATATTGATAAAGTGTTGAAGAGATTCAACATGGATCAGTCCAAGAGGGGACTGTTACCAATATCACATGGCGTCTATCTATCTAGGGACATGTGTCCTAAAACACAAGATGAGAGAGACAACATGAGTCGGACTCCGTTCGCCTCGGCAGTCGGATCGATCATGTATGCCATGATATGTACACGACCTGATGTGTCCCATGCTTTGAGCATGTGCAGTCGATATCAGGCCGATCCAGGTAAAGATCACTGGATGGCGGTTAAGAGTATCCTTAAGTATCTTAACAGAACTAAGGATGCTTTCTTAATCTATGGAGATGGAGAACTTGAGGTATCTGGGTATACCGATGCAAGTTTCCAAACCGACAGAGACGACTTTAAGTCGCAATCTGGGTACATATTTTGTTTGAATAACGGAGCAGTGAGCTGGAAATCTTCCAAGCAAGATACTGTTGCCGATTCAACAACTGAAGCGGAGTACATTGCAGCAGCTGAAGCAGCAAAAGAGGCAGTTTGGATCCGTAAATTCCTAATTGGATTAGGAGTAGTTCCGTTAGCAGCTGAGCCCGTTCCATTGTATTGTGACAATAGCGGGGCTATAGCACAGGCTAAGGAACCAAGGTCTCATCAACGATCCAAACATGTTCTTCGACGATTCCATCTGATTCGAGAGATCATACATCGTGGCGATGTGTAGATCGAAAAGATCGCATCAGAGGATAATATTGCAGATCCGCTGACGAAGGATATTCCTCGGAAAAGTTTGAGCGACGTGTACATAGTTCAGGTATTAGATGCTTGAGTGACTGGCTATAGGCCAAGTGGGAGATTGTTAGACAGTAATGACCCATAGCGTCACTATTTTGTAAATGATATTGTATTATTGTACAAAATTAACTATGTAGTAATGAAATTGCCTTTTACCGTTTTGTAATTTATTTACTTTGATATATAAATGGTAAAAGTCCCTATGATTAATTCCGGATTGAGATGATATGAGACAGTATCAATCCATAAAGGTTTAATCATTAAATATCCCTAGTCGTAGTATTATCGAGATTGGACATCGATAATGCGGAATAGACTAGTACTGCACTTGTGCGTGTTGTGAGGGCACAACAGCATAGTTCTCATATATTTGAGTATTGGATACTTATGCAAGTGCGGTAGGAGGTTGTGTTTTTACCGATGGTACGGAAAACAGCTTCGCTCTGGATAGACCCCGCGGAATCCCATTGGTAGTATGTCTGCGTGTCTATGGGAGTCCGCTTCAGGGTAGGTGCATATGGTCTTAACCTGAGACTTGCATCGCTAGTACTTGCGACAATCGGTAGACTTTAGTTTTGGTCGTCCAGGGCTTTAACAGGTTCTGTGTACACCTCTTCTAGGTTTATCGGGAATCGTAGTGTATTGGGTGTGATGTCAAGACGGAAGTATCACTTCAGCAGACATATGGAGATGATGATCGCGCAGGATACAGAACTAGTACTCTATAATGGTTGCAACCATCGGGATAATATGACAAGGTCAGGATTATCCGATTCAAAGAGACTAGTTGCTTGATGTCCGATATATGTATCGTACGGGGCAGACACATCTCCAGCCCCAGGCCTTACATGTGATCATCCGATACTGGATCAGTATACACTATACTACGGTATACTACGCCTGTTATAGATCTTATATTCCAATAAGAATATTTCTGGAGAATTGGGTAGGCATGGCGTTTTGCTAGAGGCTAACCTTGTCTTGTAAATCGGTAAAAACGTAGTACTTGGTACGTACGTGTTCGGATAATCTGACGGCCGTATTTACTGCCAACATATCCAGAGATCTCTTGGGTCGCTTCCCGAAGATTCACCAATGACGTATGATTCAAACTCGATTAATCTTGGATTAATTACGGAGAGACTTTATCTTGGATAAAGTACTATACATAGAGAGAGAACGATTAATTTGGAATTAATCGTAAAATTATTATATTCGATATAATAATCGAAATTCGATTTCGACGCGAAATTAAAATTAGATTTTAATTCGGGCAAACGAGTTAATTTAGAATTAATTCGTTAGCGACGTAAATAATAATTTCGCTAGGCGCAATTATTTATTTAAATTCGATTTAATTAACGTCGCGACGAAAGTTCGGTATTTCGGAAATATCGAACCCGAACGCGTGAGTACGCGTGGGCCCACTTTCATTTGGGTTGTGTGGGGCCCACATGACACATGTCATTTTATGCATTATTTAATTGTTAATACATTGCATGGTGATAGTGTACAATACACTCAATGGTTTTGCATGGAGTTTGAGTGTTTGACACTCTAAGCCATTGCATGATTTGTGTCATAATTTTATTATTAATTTAATAAATATTATGGCATAAATATAAATTGATTTTTGTAACAAAAATCATAACACTCTCTCCTATTCTCTCATGACCGAAACTGTGAGCTCTCACAGCCCTCTCCCTTTTCTGTTTTTGTTGCAAAAACTTGAAGAATTTGTGTTTGTTTGGAACATAAAATCACACACAAGGCTAGCACCATCAAGGGATCATACAAAGGTGTTATGGGAAACTAATCTTAGAGCTTGGAAGGATCAAAAATTGCTTGGAGCTTCTCTTTTCTGTTTGGCCGAAACCCTCACTGCACAAAGGAGAAAATTTTGTTTCATCAACGCATCCGCATTCCGATCTTTGTGAGTATGATTCCGCCATACTTCAATATTGTTCATTCATTTATATGTTTTGTTTGCTCTTTTGATCTTGGGACATGGATTAGAATTTCCAACAGAATACTTTACTCTTTCAGTATATTAGAAACTTTTACCTAAGTATTTCATCATGGTCTAACCGTGATGGTTTAATCTTTAGCCGATCTATTTGTCTATTCGTGTAGAAACTTAAAGTTTTCGATTTGTGTTCTTCAAAGAAACACATAACCATAAAGCGATGCCACATCCGTATAGTTCACGAAATATTCATATCAACTCTAGCCTAGCTAGATATGGCCACTTTCTTCACCATGAACTAGGGCTAAAAGATCGGTGGCATTTACATTTTTACCAAGTAAATTTATTTTAGGCCCTTTGCCCAATAAACCTAGATTCGTAGAATTTATTTGAATGGATCAAAATCAGTCCTTGTACCCTATTTCAAAAGTGTGGATATACGAGTCTTGTTTGATTGTGTCCAATACAACATGCCACTTAGCTTCTTTTGTCAATCAGTTCGAGCCTCTTTGTTTGTCATTATATACATTGGAGATTTATTTCTATTCAAAATATAAATCTGTTATCACATCTAATGCGTTTATCTCAATATCATCTTTATGTAATAACACCATTAGTGTTCTAGAATATAAAGAGGTAAACCCACAGTGGGTTAACACTGATACAGATAAACGTATCTAGTCAAACTAGTTTATTATAACAGTTTCCTAATTTAAGTACCACCAAAGGGGTAGTTCCTAAACTTAGGTACTATGGTTGAAACAGCGACTTTCGTCCCGTTCCAATTCGCAGATAAATCTCAATTGAAGTCAGTTCCTGCTCAAAAGCAGATTTGAACATCAATACATATAATATCACCTAAGTATTTAAAATTCTAATTTTAATACTATAGTGAATATATTTATGACAAACTATTTGATTTCAGAGCCTTGCTCGTCTTCAATTCCTCATGTCTGCTTTTGTCAACACAGTCACGCTTACGCGATCCCGTTTCCACATTTAAGCAGACATTTTGGGATATTTCATTTATCTTTCCCAAAAGATTATAATATTTTGCTTTGTCCCTTTTCACACATTCCAGAAGCCTTTGGCCAAGCCTCGGGTTCTAGAATATCGAAGTAAGGTGCGCCTTTGCGCTACTTGCCTAATTGGCAAACTTTGACTTTATCTCTTGAGAATAGTCATTATTCTCCAAGAATTTTATGCAATTTTAGTACTTCTAAAATCTAAAGATAGATTTATGAGATCCTTCAATTTCTTTAATCATACTTTAAGGATCTAATCCTTAGTTACTGATTCAGAAATTAAGGAGTCTACTACGCCAAGCTTAATGGATTAAGCACTTAAGTTATCATCACATGATCTTCCAAAGATTATGCTCTACTGTTTGCTTAACTCCGGCTTATGCCTAATATGTTATTTTATCAAATAAAGTAACTTATTAGTTTCCAGAACCATCCTGAAATTTTATTCCCAATTTGAAAATTAAACCGTTTAAACACATTTTCCCTAGGATTATGTTTTAAATGTCAATCTTTCAATTTTATATCTTGATTCTAATAGTCCAACTATTTAATCAACGATTTCGGTACTATTTATATAATGATTACAATAGTTCAACTATTTAATCAACTATAATTTAATAGATTAAAATCAATTATATTGATTACTATAATCCAATTATAAAATCAACTATAAATGAATAGTTTGAATATAGTCCAACTATTTATTAAAACAACATTTAAATATTAGTCCAACTAACATTTAATTTATTTGACGAATTGATATTTGAATGAGCGCGTATGGCAAGTAATTGAACGAGTATTGCAAATTCAATTTTTGCCTCCCACTATTTTTCGGCGAGCCTCTAACCCTCTGTCGAGTACTCGGGAAATCGTGTTTCCTAGTGGGCTAGGATCCCGTTAAATATCACACAATCTTGACTTTGGCCAACAAATTGTATGATAATTAACTAGGTAGATCTCTAAGATCGATTGGATCTAATCCAATTCCTAGATCCAGTAGGTGGACATCCAAGTCCGAAACATATATCTTATATATGAAAATACATCCAATGTATTACCTAACCTTTTTCCTCTGAATCAACTAAGCCTTGGCTTTGGCACAACAAAATTAGTGATCCCAGTTAAGCGCGACCCATTGACCATGGAAAGCTTCGTAATCAATATCGATGGACAAGAAGTGGTCTTGACTTTGGCCAACAAACCACAACTTGGACAAGACACCAATATGGAACAAAGCTCTCGTGATTCAAACACATCCTCGACGGACAAAGGCCTTGACTTTGGCCAACAAGCCAATACCAGTCTCGGATCTTGAGTGAGAATCACTCAATGGAAGGAAAGACGCTTAATATATTGCGAGGGTTTTTCGAGTTCAAATTGGCAACCAATTTATTATCTTTGTTAAGGTCTCATCATCATACACCCTTAAACATGCATTCTAAACACATAATAAGGCGCGTATAAATAAAGTAATAATGATATGCGGATGGATACTTTACACATTGATCCTAGATCAAATCTCTCCCTTTCTCTCTCCCGCTAGCACATGTATTACTTCTACCCGTTACACTACACTCCTAAAGAAACCTCATTTACATTGAGGGGAATAGGTGAGAAGAGAATACAAAGAATAAGGAGGTAATAAGGCTGGACACGCAGGTCCAATTAATAAATCAAATTTATTACAACAATTTCTAAAATTACCCCCCACCCATCTAATATCCATCCGATATACATTATTCATGCATCGCAACCATGTATTCACACAAGCATGTTATCAATCAATCTAATCAAATTAATTAATCTGATAATTAGTGATCATCTAATGTTCAAACAACGATTTGATTTTGCTCGAGTCAAACTCATTTTGCGAATAAGTACTCAATGTACGAATTCTTGAATTAAATTAAACTACATAATTAAACCCAATTCAATATACATTTAATTCTAATTCGCTATTTAATTCCAAATTAAATACTACACTTTATTAATAAACCTTTTACGACTTAAATTCCAAATTTAATCGCAACGGGTCTCAAAGCCCGATTAACGTCCAACGTCAATTTAATTAAATTCCAATGGGCTTTTAATTAATTTCTTAAGGCGTGGACTTTTGGTCAACTCGGGTCGAACCCAATAACCAAAGTCCAATCCGGGAGTTACCCCATAAGCCCATAAATCAATTTAGGCCCATTAGGCCCAATTAAACTTTAAAGGTCCATTAAGTCGCATTTGGGCTTTATGGAAGCGGTTTTGGGCCCAATTGGATCCAACCAATTTTTCCTAAACCCAACTTGGTACAACCAAGCCCAATAAGCCCAATTACAACATAACAAGCCCAAATCCAATTTAAGGCCCAATTAACTAAATTACTAAAATCCAATTTTACAATTTAATTAATCAAAGTGCATTAACATAATTAATCACCCAAATCATTATTTCCAAAACAAAATTAGGCTAATTAATCATGCTCATCTACATCAATTAGTGTCCAACACAAATTAATCAAAAATCAAACCCAATCATGCTCATAATGTCTCGGCAAAGGAAGGATTTTACATCAAATTCGAATTCAATCCAATTAATTCCAATTCAATATTAAATCAACATTCTCAATTGATTTCCAACACATCTAGTGATCAAAAATCAAAAAATCCCAAGACATCAAATTTAGGGCACCACATTCGGCCAACAGAACAATTTGGGGAAAAATGATCCAATCACAATTTCTTGAAATTGATCCAATCAATCTTCAATTCAACATCAATTAAGCATACAAAATCATCCAATTTCATTTAAACATGCTCAAAATCAATTTACCCAAATTTTAACCCTAAACCAATTTCATGCTTTTCCTTGCTCATGATACCATTGTTGGTTTTAGCTAAGGTCCCAAGGATCAATAAACAAGCATGAACATGTGTGAATACAATCGAAAAAGTCGCGGAATACTTACATCGATCGGTTGAGCGACGATGCGACGAACAAAACTCTTCACTGCCCACTGGACTACTCACTCACGCATAAGCAGTCCACTGCTTCTTCTCATTTTCAGTTTTGGATCAACTTCGTCAAGCTCCAAGCTTCGTGATTTTTCTCGGCTCATTGGTGGACTTCCCTATCACCTTCGCATGTCTCTCGGAGTGCTAGCTCTCTTGATTTTTGCCACAAAAATCCACACTTTGGCTTCCATCATTCACGGTTTTTACAGAAAAACCAGTGAAGTATTTTGGCCCTCCATGGGCGTGAGGATGAAGAGAATGGAGAGAGAGAAGAAGTTGTGTGACTTGTATTACCAAATTTGTATCTAATACCAAAAAATAATTAAAAGTCAAATACCTATATCAAATAAAGGTAAATAGCCTTTTAATTAATCCATCAACTCACACTTGAGTGTCAAACACTCAAAATCAACTTACATCAAGTCATCAATTTGTCAAGTCACACATCACTCAAAGTGACAGTGATTTGACGCTTGATGCGACTAATTATTTGACAGTTTATATGACTTGCGTGCCGCACTCGAATTCGAAATACGAATGCGCTCGCAAATAATCCGGGCTCGGTTTCGCTAATTCCAAATTAACAAATTTTCCATTGCGTCGTAATTAAATGATTACGCCTAGCGAAATCACTATTTACGTCGCTAACGAATTAATTCTAAATTAATTCATTCGCCCGAATTAAAATCTAATTTTATTCCGCGTCGAAATCCAATCTTGTTTAATATATCGAATATATTAATTTAACCGATTAATTCCAAAAGATAAAATATCTCCGCAATTAATCCCAGATTAATTTTCTCTCTCATCTAATTAATCCCAGATTAATTTAAAAGTGCGAGTCATACGTCGTCGGTGAATCTTTGGGAAGCGACCCATGAGATCCCCGATATGTTGCAGTAAATTCGGTCGTCGGACTATCCGAACACGTAAGTACCTCGTACTACGTTTGTACCGATTTTCAAGACAAGGTTGGCTTCTAGCAAAGCGCCATGCCTACCCAATTCCCCGGAAATATCTTTACAGGAATAAAGGATCTATATCAGGCGTAGTATACGTAGTATTGCGTATTTCTGTCCAGTATCGGATGATCACATGCGAGGCCTGGGGCTGGTACAATGTCTGCCCCATACGAAGCATATATCGGATGACAAACAACTAGTCTCTTTAATATCGGATAATCATGACCAAGTCATATTATCCCGACGGTTGCAACCTTTTTAGAGAACCAGTTCTGTATCCCTATGCGATCATCATCTCCATATGAATGGAGTGACACTTCCGTCTTGACATCACACCCAACACACTACGATTCTCAATATACCCAGCATTGGCGTACACAGAACCTGTTAAAGTCCTGGACGACCGCAACTAAAGTATATTGATTGTCGCAAGTATTAGCGGTGCAAGTCTGAGGTTAAGACCAAATACACCTACCCTTATTTCGGACTTCCATAGACACATAGTCATACTACCAATGGAATTCCGAGGGGGTCTTATTCAGAGCGAAGCTGTTTCCCGTACCATCGGTGAAACACAACCTCCTATTACACTTGCATGAGTATCTATACCCAAATATATGAGAACTATGTCGTTGTGTCCTCACAACGCGCACAAGTGTAATACTAGTCTTTTACGTATTAATCGATGTCCAATCTCGATAATACTCTGACTAGGGATATTTACTGATTTATCCTTCGTGGATTGATACTGTCTCATATCATTCTCAATCCAGGAACAAATCATAGGGACCTCCTATCATTTATATATCTTGGTGATCTAATCACAAATGATAAGAGTGTAATCTCCTTTGTCACATAGTTAATTTGTACAACAACACCGTGATCTGTACAAATAGTGATGATATGGGTCATAATTGTCCAACATGAAGTTGCTCCAAGCTCTCCTTTGATTGTATGTTGAGCTCCAAACTTGATGAATGAATTCCAAACTCTTGGGAATGGTTTCCCTATCACCTTGGATGACTCTTTGATATGCTAGCAATGAGATTTTTGCAACAAAAATTCCATTTTTCGTCTTATAACTCTCGTAATGAGAGTGTAATAGAGAGAGAGAGTTTCAGTTGAGAGAAGAGAGGAGAGGATGGATTGTGTGACTTGTTTTGATTTTCAAAAAACAAAAAATGATATACCAAATCAAAGATTGGTAAAGGTCACTCATGTCTTTCACACTTGTGTGTTGAACAAGCCACCGACAACTAATACTTCCATCAACCAAAAGGTGATGAGATAAACTATGTGATGTGACTTGTGTGGGCCCCACTTGATTCAAAATCCGAGTGGGCCCGCAAACATATTTTGGGCTCGGGTTCGTTAATTCTGAATTAATGAATTTTCCGTTGCGACGTAATTAAATCAAATTTAATTAAATAATAATGCCTCGTAAAATTATTATTAAAGTCGCTTACGAATTAATTCTAAATTAATTCGTTCCCCCGAATTTAAAATCCAATTTTAATTCCGTTATGAAATCTAATTTCATTTAATATATCGAATATATTATTTTATCGATTAATTTTGAATTAATCGTTCTCTCTCTTCTATTTGAATTTTATCCCAGATAAATTCTCGCCGTAATTAATCCTAGATTAATTTTCTCTCTCTAATAATTAATCCCAGATTAATTCTGTTCGAGTCATACGTCATCGGTGAATCTTCGGGAAGTGACCCATGAGATCCATGGATATGTTGGCAGTAAATTCAGTCGTCGGACTATCCGAACACGTGCGTACCCGTTACCACGTTCTTACCGATTTACAAGACATGGTTGGCTTCTAGCAAAGCGTCATGCCTACCCAATTCTGCAGAAATATTCTTTAAGGAATATATAATCTATGTTAGGCGTAGTATACGTAGTATTGCGTATTGCGATCCAGTATCTGATGTCACATGCAAGGCCTGGGGCTAGAATAGTGTCTGCCCCGTACGAAGCATATATCGGATTACAAGCAACTAGTCTCTATAATCGGATAATCATGACCTTGTCATATTATCCCAATAGTTACAACATAATAGAGAACCAGTTCTGTATCCCTGCATGATCATCATCTCCATATGACTGAAGTGATACTTCCGTCTTGACATCACACCCAATACACTACGATTCTAAATTAAAGTCCCGGACGACCAAAACCAAAGCGTATTGATTGTCGCAAGAATTAGCGATGCAAATCTCAGGTTAACCAAATACACCTACCCTGATGCGGATTCCCATAGACACATAGTCATACTACCAATGGGATTCCGCGGGGTCTATCCAGAGCGAAGCTGTTTCCATACCATCGGTAAACACAACCTCCTATCACACTTGCATAAGTATCAAATACTTAAATATATGAGAACTATGATGTTATGCTTCCATAACAAGCACAAGTGCAATACTAGTATATTCCGCATTATCGATGTCCAGTCTCGATAATACCACGACTAGGGATATTTAATGATTAAACCTTAGTGGATTGATACTGTCTTATATCTTATAATTTGGAAGTAATCATAAGGACTTTTATCATTTATATATATTCAAGTAATCTAATTACAAAATGATAAAATAGAAATTTCCATTGTCACATAGTTAATTTATACAAAAACCACAATGTCTTTTACAAATAGTGACGCTATGGGTCATAATTGTCCAACATTTACTCCACTATGAAGGTATAAAGTGAGATTCCCTTTTTTCAAATCATGTTATGTCATTTGCAACATATTATGAAGCTCTTCATAAGAGGCTTTCATCGAATGCATATGAAAATTCAACACAAAGCCAGCATATGTATCGGATAGAGAAAAAAGAATCAGATTTTGGCCTAGCCTTTCATCAATCATAATACCATACCACTCTAGATATCAAACCTGGTCGATCATGTTCAAATATGAATGCTAACCGCTACTCCATCCTTAAGCGTAGTATGAAATAACTCATTAGACCTTTAATATATTTCAATTTCTTGATTTGATTCGAACAACTCATTAAGTGTTCTCATAATGCTCCAAGTATCAGGTATATCTATGTATTGTCTGAGCAAATCAGAAACATCGATCCTAAAACGTAGGATTTCACCTTTAGGTTATCATCCTTCCATTTTCAAATGTCTCCCATTATTCGGAAGTGGAATCATGATTGATTTCGACAAGTAATGGATTGAACGTCATGTAGCTCAATCGTTTTGACTCCAAGACATTGTGAATGTTCATCTCCCACTCAAAGTAGTTTTCAGCTCCTTTCAATTTGTTAGAATCTAAAAGTCGTGTTAATGGATTTGCGGCTGTCATTTGCAAACCAACAATAAACAGTATTAGAATATTTTCATATCAATACAAAACACCAATATGATTATGGATTTTAAATCTATTATTTTCATCCCACAACTTTACGTAATTCCGTAATCTCTATGAATGGAAAAATATAAATTTGACAATCAAATTTCATAACGGGAAGTAGACCCTATGACATTTACTCCAGCCTCATAATAATGACGGTAGGAGTGTTCACGAGTCGGGTCACGTGAAAGTCGGGTCGCAGGTCGGGTTACGCGGAGGTGAAACCCGATCGGGTCGGGTCGTCGAGTCGGCAAAAAAATAATTTTTAATGATTTAATTATTTAAAATATAAATATTATTTATTTTATGTCCCAAAAATTATCATATATATAAAATTTTAATACAACAAAAGTAATAAATAAATGAAATAATAGTAAGAACTTAAAAAAATAATAAAATTCTTAGAAAAATAATAAATTTTTTAGAAAAATAATAAATTTTTAGAAAAATAAGAAAAATATTATAGGGTCGGGTCGGGTTTTAGTATCAAACCCATTGTCCAACCCGAAATTTTGGGTCGGGTCGGGTTGGATTTTTTTTTAAAAACCTGTGCGGGTCGGGTCACGTCGGGTCGGGCCGGTCGCGGGTTGACCCGACCCTATGAACACCCCTAAATGATGGTATTGGCCTTCATAAATTCATTCGGTTGGCCTTATGGGTTAATCAGATCTATGTGACTCTGAAATTTGGTCCAGAACCATTTCTTATCTTCACAATAATAACGGTATTGGATTAAGACATGTTCATGTGTATACTTGTCAATATGTACAAATACGTTTTGTAAGTACACCCTTACAATAACGACAATATTGGGTGATTACGTGAACTCATCACGCTAATGTTCTCACAATAATGACGATATTGGATATAAGTAATAAGAACTCATTAATCTCCGTATTGACGAGACTAACCATCCAATAATGCTCCAACATTATAAATATTATCACATAAAAAGCAATCATCTAATCATGAGAGATTTATTACATAAAGTCATTAAATAACATGTTTGGGTCAAGCCAAAAATTTTAATTTAAAACATGCAACACATATAAAATATGATTTATGCATAATTAAATTAAAATATAAAGGCATAGATTCAAATACATGTCAAACATGCAAAAACATGATTCTCTATTTAAAATGTGTTGCATGGTTAAGACCTGCTCTGATACCATTTTATGGGGCAGATCCGGATCCCCTAGGGCCAGATCTGGGCTCCGCGCAGTGGAAATTGATCAAACCTATGGATATATAACATGGATATATTTTTAAATAATAAAGTGCAATATAATATTTCATTAAGAGTCTATATGAAAAATCGAGGATGAATATGAGTCCGGAAACTCAAAATTGTGTGTAAAAATGAGTTTTAGCACACATTGCGTGCGCGTTATGCGCTACAGTGCGCGTTTGCTTTCAAAACATTATGTAACAAATTTTTGGAAAAGTTCCAGAGAGCTAAAACTTGTGAATTTGGTACCCAATATATTTTAATTTTTTCCATAACAATTCCAAACACCAAAAATGTGTTTTAATATCAAAACCAACTTCAATACATGTCAAAAAAAATTATGTTTTTCAAAATATCAAATATTTTACAAAGACATAATTATATCAAAATACAAATATGCATAAATATTAATCTAAAATACAAATCAAACAAGAATCCCACAAAAAAGTAACCCTTGAACAATTATAGGTCACTTAATGGTGGTCAAATGATTATAGAACGGTAACCATAGTTTTAAACTATTTATCTAGAGTTCAAAATTCTAATTTTTTGTGTTTTATGTCCAATATATACAAAAGTTGACTCAATCGAAATAAATTCTTTTTTAATGCTTCTTAAACATCTAAGTACAAGTCTTTAACTTTTTTTAACTTTGAGCTATGTTATTATGTATAAAATACATGATATATCACCATATTCTTCACTAATGATATTAAGTCATTTATGAAAACATAAATTATTAGAAAATATGCATTTTAGGTGTAATCTTATCAATTTTATCTAACAACTTTTAATCGAATTAAATCAAGTTAAATATACATATTATTATATATTTTATAATTACAAAAATACCCTCCAATTGTAGAGATATTTATGAAATTACAATAATGCTCTTGTGTGATTATTTATTTAACTATTAAATAAATTTGGATTAATATAATTAATCTCAATTGGTCTAGTAAATAATTAATGTTTTCCAATAACACTTAATTATTTTAATTGATAACTATAATGTCAAATATTATTTTATTATCAAATTTAATTAGCTACTCGAGTGCTCAATGAGTAAACTTCATATTGTGGGACTCTTTAAGTTCAGACATGTTCATCATTTGAGCCTAGCTCATATGTATGTAATTCGGCCACCTCCAAAATTACGAAAAACATGAACGACCTTTCTGAACTATACAAGTGAAGGTCAACACATATGTTTAACAAGCCTTCTGTTGTAAGCTATCCGAGTTGTGCTTAAGAAACATAGATTATACCGTCAAGTTTTCAAGACTCACATCTCATATTGTCTACATGTCCACGATTCCTCAGAACTAATCATATCACTATTTCTGATGTATATGCGGTCAACACTAAGTGACTGGCTTTGGAAAAAGTCTTAAGAATCGAGACCCATAAACATGGATTCCTAAACCCTTTATGGTAAACATATAAACCAACAGATTCTACCTTGATATGCACCAGTTAACAAGTGCATTGGTCCACTGATGAGCGGAAAATATATCAATATTTACCGGCCATTTCACTTAATATTTTGTTTAGTTTCTCGGGTTTGATGAACGTTTTGATGTGTTTTAGTTTATTTTACAGATAAAATAATATCGGATCTCAATGAAATCATTTAGGATGAAATATGGGTCAAATAAGGGCAATTATTGGACTTGATATTTTAATTTTGGAGATTGGAAACTTGAAAGGGCGTTTTTGACGAAGTGCAGTTTTGGAAATTTCAATTTTGTGCATCTGTCGTAATTTGGGCATAATCTTTTACTCCGATATCGGATTGAGCTGATTCAAGTTCCA
Organism: Zanthoxylum bungeanum; assembly: GCA_019454045.1. Classification (NCBI taxonomy): domain Eukaryota; kingdom Viridiplantae; phylum Streptophyta; class Magnoliopsida; order Sapindales; family Rutaceae; genus Zanthoxylum; species Zanthoxylum bungeanum. Next base: position 7,294 of record SKCR01030397.1, on the reverse strand, counting down.
GATTAAAGAAGACTCAAAGATCTTTAGCTTTGAAAGACAAAATAATTTTGAATTCTGACGATAGTTGAGTAAGGAGTTTCCACTCCTAATACGTATCTCAAACCTATATCGGAACAAGTTAATTTTTGTTTATTTCCTTTTGAATTATTTAATTTGTAAATTCTCCATAAAATTGACTAAAATGGATCTTCATATGTTCAGTTAGCAGATATTATCAACATACATAGAAACATACGGACATGAACTAAAATTGAAAAGTTTGTAATATTCAGTGCTCTAGTTTAATTGGAGGAAGCATCTCAAAAAGCAATGGAGTAAAAAAAAAACATATGAGATCCGAGTTATTAAGTTTGTAAGGGTGTTTTAACACCTAGTGCCTTAAAACCAACTGGTTTGGGAGTCACTGGCCCAAAGCTCGTTACATGGATCAAAGATGCTGCAAAAATATATATATCTGAAGTCTTAGTAATTAAGTCCATAGGGGTGTCTTAACACCTGGTGCCCTAAAGCCAACTGGTTTGGGAGTCACCGACCCAAAGCTCGCTACATAGACGGAAGATATTGTATATAAAAATAAAAAAAAATAGAGAAAAATCAAAGAAAAAATCTGAAAAATCAGAAAAATTATTCCATTGCTACAAAAAGGTGTGAAATCTGATAGAACTTTAGGACAAAAATATTACTCTCTTATCAACTGCACTTATGACTGTTGTGGGCAAAAATGAGTTGATTAATATTTTGTCGACTGTGTATATGGAGAATGGTAAAAATAATCGGAGAATTTATTTATTCAGTAATTTAGAATGAAACAAAACAACTATTGATTTGGAGTAGAAGTTTCACCTGATTAGTCACTAACTTCTTTATTCTCATTTCTCTTGTCTTTTTGCTTTTGTGTGCATTAGTTTCACTACCTTTTTACTTTTGTAAAACGTTTGTGGGTATCATTGCTGTAAGCCCTCATGAGACTATAACTCGTCCACTAGGGACACCTAGGGGTTTAAAGGCTTGTTGGATATGCTAAATGCAACCGTGATCCCTACGAAAGTGGCTTAGTTTAATTTTAATTGTTTCTTGTATTTTATTTTATTTTTTTTCTCGAGGACTAGCAAAATGTTAGGTTTGGGGGTGTGATGAGCGGAAAATATATCAATAATTACCGCCCCTTTAACTTAATATTTTGTTTAGTTTCTCGGGTTTGATGAACGTTTTGATGTGTTTTAGTTTATTTTGCAGATAAAATAATATCGGATCTCAATGAAATCAATTAGGATGAAATATGGGTCAAATAAGGGTAATTATTGGACTTGATATTTTAATTTTGGAGATTGGAAACTTGAAAGGGCGTTTTTGACGAAGTGCAGTTTTGGAAATTCCAGTTTTGTGCATCTGTCGTAATTTAGGCATAACCTTTTACTCAGATATCGGATTGAGCTGATTCAAGTTCCAGAGTAAAGAAGATTCAATGATCTACAACTTTGAAAGAAAACATAATTTCGAATTCTGACGATTTCATGCCCGAAATTGATGAACCATCCAGAAGTGTGTTGTGTGTAATTATTAAAGTCACTTTCAATCATTTTCAAAGCAAAAAAATTAATTAATAAATAAATAATAAAAATTATGAAATCATCACCAAACATGATAAGAGATTAGTGGAGCAATTAATAATGGATTTGGTGAAGCAATTAGTTGAGCAATTAGTGGAGCAATTAATAATTGATTTGGTGGATGATTTGATGGAGGCAAAATTTTGCCTATAAATACGAAGCCATTTCATTTGTAACATTCATACTTTCTTCTAAGGAATTCCTTAAGAATACAAAGAAGATTGTATCTTGTTTTTTTATTTACAGATTTCAGTAATTAATTTCCGCTTTCGCACTTTCTTTTCTTTACTTTTCAGTTTTTACTTTCCGTAATTTACTTTTACACACAATACTTTTGTTTCTTTAATTTTCAATTTTTACTTTTCAGTAATTTACTTTCAGCAATTTACTTTTCAGCAATTTACTTTTCAGCAATTTACTTTCAGCAATTTACTTTCTGTAATTTACTTTCAGCATTTAATTTTCTGTATTTAATTTCAGCATTTACTTTCAGCATTTACTTTTCAGTATTTAATTTTCAGTATTTTACTTTATATCTTTTATTTTATTTAAGTTTTTTTTACTACCCGTAAATTTGTGTCGTAACTAAGCCAGCTATCTTGGGTTGTGATGAAATCCAATATCACCGGTTTATAAGGGGTTAGATTATAGCTTGGGTAATATAAAGATTTATTTATTGAGTCTTAATCTTAATGCTTTTTCATTAACCGGCCATTAATAAAATTGAACTGGGAAACTTAAAATGAACTAGACATAAGGATTTTAAGTTTAAGACCTTAGACTCAATAGTCCACGATTTTCCTTGAGGATAGATAACCCTTTAATAGAATTCCTTACAGGATAGACATATACCTGTCGGGCGGGGGTAGCCATAATTGGAACTTAAACTTAATGAATCCAGATAATTTGGTTGACATAGGCATATGGTTCAATTGGGTTAAACTGGGTATTTGTGTCTAACCATCAACAGAGGCTTACACATAATTTAGTGTTCCAGGTTAATAAATCAATATATTACCCAACTTTAAGATAACCACTTCATCTTTAAAATGATATTGGAAGAAATCACAACCCTAGATAGTTTTTAATATTGAATTTTCTTAAACCTAATTTCGAATAATTTTATTTACTTGTTTTTAAATTTAGAATCATCCCATTTTCAAATCAATCAAACAACCTGTTAGATACTAGTAATCATTTGACCTCATAAAATTAATAGATTAGATATTAAGTCATCGTGGGATCGATACTTTTGATACTACTTGAATGATACGTGCGCTTGCGTTATACGCGTGTGTAAGCACCGGTCAAGTTTGTGATGACGGAAAATATATCAATATTTACCGCCCCTTTAACTTAATATTTTGTTTAGTTTCTCGGGTTTGATGAACGTTTTGATGTGTTTTAGTTTATTTTGCAGATAAAATAATATCGGATCTCAATGAAAACATTTAGGACGAAATATGGGTCAAATAAGGGCAATTATTGGACTTGATATTTTAATTTTGGAGATTGGAAACTTGAAAGGGCGTTTTTGACGAAGTGCAGTTTTGGAAATTTCAATTTTGTGCATCTGTCGTAATTTGGGCATAACCTTTTACTCCGATATCGGATTGAGCTGATTCAAGTTCCAGATTAAAGAAGACTCAAAGATCTACAGCTTTGAAAGACAAAATAATTTCGAATTCTGACGATTTTATGCCCCAAATTGATGAACCATCCAGAAGTGTGTTGTGTGTAATTATTAAAGTCACTTTCAATCATTTTCAAAGCAAAAAAATAAATTAATAAATAAATAATAAAAATTATCAAATCATCACCAAACATGATAAGAGATTAGTGGAGCAATTAATAATGGATTTGGTGAAGCAATTAATAATTGATTTGGTGGATGATTTGATGGAGGCAAAATTTTGCCTATAAATACCAAGCCATTTCATTTGTAAAATTCATACTTTCTTCTAAGGAATTCCTTAAGAATACTAAGAAGATTGTATCTTGTTTGTTTATTTACAGCTTTCAGTAATTAATTTCCGCTTTCACACTTTCTTTTCTTTACTTTTCAGTTTTTACTTTCCGCAATTTACTTTTACGCATAGTACTTTTCTTTCTTTAATTTTCAGTTTTTACTTTTCAGTAATTTACTTTCAGTAATTTACTTTCAGCAATTTACTTTCAGCAATTTACTTTTCAGCAATTTACTTTCAGTAATTTACTTTCAGCATTTAATTTTCAGTATTTAATTTCAGCATTTACTTTCAGCATTTAGTTTTCAGTATTTAATTTTTAGTATTTAATTTTCAGTATTTTACTTTATGTCTTTTATTTTATTTAAGTTTTTTTTACTACCCGTAAATATGTGTCGTAACTAAGCCAGTTATCTGGGGTTGTGATGAAATCCAATATCACCGGTTTATAAGGGGTTAGATTATAGCTTGGGTAATATAAAGATTTATTTATTGAGTCTTAATCTTAATGTTTTTTCATTAACTGGCCATTAATAAAATTGAACTGAGAAACTTAAAATGAACTAGACATAGGGATTTTAAGTTTAAGACCTTAGACTCAATAGTCCACGATCTTCCTTGAGGATAGATAACCATTTAATAGATTTCCTTACAGGATAGACATATACCTGTCGGGCGGGGGTAGCCATAATTGGAACTTAAACTTAATGAATCCAGATAATTTGGTTGACATAGACATATGGTTCAATTGGGTTAAACTGGGTATTTGTGTCTGACCATCGATAGAGGCTTACACATAATTTAGTGTTCCAGGTTAATAAATCAATATATTACCCAACTTTAAGATAACCACTTCATCTTTAAAATGATATTGGAAGAAATCACAACCCTAGATAGTTTTTAATATTGAATTTTCTTAAACCTACTTTCGAACAATTTTATTTACTTGTTTTTAAATTTAGAATCATCACATTTTCAAATCAATCAGACATAGGGATTTTACTTATTGTTTTTGTTTTCTTGTGTTTCAAGTTCTCAAAAACTACATGAGACGAACCAGAAGCTTTGAACTCCGACCGCTTGACCCAGAAATTGAAAGAACCATCTGATAGTTGAGAAGAGAAAGGCGAGAAGGCCAAGAAGCAATCATTAACATGGAACCTGAACTGTTTGAGGTTGCACCACCAATTCCCATTCGAGACAGAACCATTCTGGTGGTTGACGACTCATTTCATGTATTGTACTTCCTCCCTTACCAGCAAATGCGTGTGACATCAAAACATGCATTCAAATGATTCAGCAGTCAGTTCAGTTTGGGGGGAATGCAACTGAAGATCCTAATGCCCACATCAGTAACTTCCTGGAAGTTTGCGGTACTTTCAACTACAATAGAGCATCAGAAGAAGCAATGAGACTGCGTGTTTTTCCATATTTCTTGAAGGACATAGCAAAAACTTGGCTACATTCACTACCAGTAGGTTCCATCACAACTTGGAACACTTTAGCTACCAAATTCCTTGCAAAATATTTTCCACCAGCCAGAACTGGAAAGCTGAGGAATGACATTTAATTTTCAGTATTTAATTTCTGCATTTACTTTCAGCATTTAGTTTTCAGTATTTAATTTTCAGTATTTTACTTTATGTCTTTTATTTTATTTAAGTTTTTTTTACTACCCGTAAATATGTGTCGTAACTAAGCCAGTTATCTGGGGTTGTGATGAAATCCAATATCACCGGTTTATAAGGGGTTAGATTATAGCTTGGGTAATATAAAGATTTATTTATTGAGTCTTAATCTTAATGTTTTTTCATTAACTGGCCATTAATAAAATTGAACTGAGAAACTTAAAATGAACTAGACATAGGGATTTTAAGTTTAAGACCTTAGACTCAATAGTCCACGATCTTCCTTGAGGATAGATAACCATTTAATAGATTTCCTTACAGGATAGACATATACCTGTCGGGCGGGGGTAGCCATAATTGGAACTTAAACTTAATGAATCCAGATAATTTGGTTGACATAGACATATGGTTCAATTGGGTTAAACTGGGTATTTGTGTCTGACCATCGATAGAGGCTTACACATAATTTAGTGTTCCAGGTTAATAAATCAATATATTACCCAACTTTAAGATAACCACTTCATCTTTAAAATGATATTGGAAGAAATCACAACCCTAGATAGTTTTTAATATTGAATTTTCTTAAACCTACTTTCGAACAATTTTATTTACTTGTTTTTAAATTTAGAATCATCACATTTTCAAATCAATCAGACATAGGGATTTTACTTATTGTTTTTGTTTTCTTGTGTTTCAAGTTCTCAAAAACTACATGAGACGAACCAGAAGCTTTGAACTCCGACCGCTTGACCCAGAAATTGAAAGAACCATCTGATAGTTGAGAAGAGAAAGGCGAGAAGGCCAAGAAGCAATCATTAACATGGAACCTGAACTGTTTGAGGTTGCACCACCAATTCCCATTCGAGACAGAACCATTCTGGTGGTTGACGACTCATTTCATGTATTGTACTTCCTCCCTTACCAGCAAATGCGTGTGACATCAAAACATGCATTCAAATGATTCAGCAGTCAGTTCAGTTTGGGGGGAATGCAACTGAAGATCCTAATGCCCACATCAGTAACTTCCTGGAAGTTTGCGGTACTTTCAACTACAATAGAGCATCAGAAGAAGCAATGAGACTGCGTGTTTTTCCATATTTCTTGAAGGACATAGCAAAAACTTGGCTACATTCACTACCAGTAGGTTCCATCACAACTTGGAACACTTTAGCTACCAAATTCCTTGCAAAATATTTTCCACCAGCCAGAACTGGAAAGCTGAGGAATGACATTTAATTTTCAGTATTTAATTTCTGCATTTACTTTCAGCATTTAGTTTTCAGTATTTAATTTTCAGTATTTTACTTTATGTCTTTTATTTTATTTAAGTTTTTTTTACTACCCGTAAATATGTGTCGTAACTAAGCCAGTTATCTGGGGTTGTGATGAAATCCAATATCACCGGTTTATAAGGGGTTAGATTATATCTTGGGTAATATAAAGATTTATTTATTGAGTCTTAATCTTAATGCTTTTTCATTAACTGGCCATTAATAAAATTGAACTGGGAAACTTAAAATGAACTAGACATAGAGATTTTAAGTTTAAGACCTTAGACTCAATAGTCCACGATCTTCCTTGAGGATAGATAACCCTTTAATAGATTTCCTTACAGGATAGACATATACCTGTCGGGCGGGGGTAGCCATAATTGGAACTTAAACTTAATGAATCCAGATAATTTGGTTGACATAGACATATGGTTCAATTGGGTTAAACTGGGTATTTGTGTCTGACCATCGACAGAGGCTTACACATAATTTAGTGTTCCAGGTTAATAAATCAATATATTACCCAACTTTAAGATAATCACTTCATCTTTAAAATGATATTGGAAGAAATCACAACCCTAAATAGTTTTTAATATTGATTTTTCTTAAACCTACTTTCGAATAATTTTATTTACTTTTTTTTAAATTTAGAATCATCACATTTTCAAATCAATCAGAAAACCTGTTAGATACTAGTAATCATTTGACCTCATAAAATTAATAGATTAGATATTAAGTCCTCGTGGGATCGATACTTTTTATACTACTTGAACGATACGTGCGCTTGCGTTATACGCGTGTGTAAGCACCGGTCATCC